>CM035813.1:25091487-25398987 GCA_020458035.1 Magallana ariakensis
TGTTTGATGTTCTACGAAATTTCAGAGGAAATCTGGGCTAATTTTGTATGCGCCATTGACAACAAAATAAGAGAGGTGCCGGCCACAAAGGCCCATTGTTGGTAATTTCTACTCTACACACATCGATAGAACGCCAAAACACCCCACTTTATGACTTAAAACACATCATAGCAATTTTTCCTGCAAGTAATCTATTTTTTTACACCCGCAAAAATAAAATCTGCAAACACAAAAACATTTATTGTGGAATATATGTGGAAAGTTTTACAGAATTCTGTAGCTATATCATAAAGTTATGAGCGATTATGGAAACCATGGTGCTCGCGGTGGCCTCTGATTTATGAAAATATGTTAAAAGTTATACTGTATGTAATTTCACGGCGTGCTAATTTTGAATGATTTTTTTGGTTTTAATTTGTGCAAATATGCATGTCTATTCACAATACAATGCAAACTTGTTAATATCATGACGACCCGAGAATAGATACATGTACAAGTTTAGGGAACCCTGCCTTTTGGGGGAGGGGTTGAAAAACTGCCGTTATTTCATTGAATTTTAAAGAATTGGCGTGCATTTTCATCTAAATTAGCATTGTCTGGTTCTAATAAAACTAATGCGGGTGCTGCATCATAGCTAAATTCATAATTGACTTTAATATTGCCGATTTAGCGGCATAATTTTATAATTTCTGTATATCATACAAGCGTCTAAATAACTCATTTTACACAAAATTCGTATTACATAGAAGGTTTTTTGGTTTACGACGATAAAGTCAACTTTCTGGATAAGCTCCTGTATTTTTTCGGGGCAGTTTGGACGGTCCGATACACTATAATCGGGTCGCTGTTTGATGTTCTACGAAATTTCAGAGGAAATCTGGGCTAATTTTGTATGCGCCATTGACAACAAAATAAGAGAGGTGCCGGCCACAAAGGCCCATTGTTGGTAATTTCTACTCTACACACATCGATAGAACGCCAAAACACCCCACTTTATGACTTAAAACACATCATAGCAATTTTTCCTTGAATGAAGGTTGCACACCACTATTAATTTTTACTATATATTCTTACCAAAATTACGCAACTTTAGACACGGGTAGCAAGTTTAAAACAAACTTCTGGGAAAATCCCTCTTTACAACTTTTAAAACAATCGTTCCTAACCAATTTAGTAGCACAAAACACACAGCCATCCACAAAGGCACGAGAGTTTGTTTACATCAAAGTTACACATGTGCTTGAAAATCACGTCCGAGCCTTTTCACACCCCTGCCGAAACAACTGGCATCAAAAATTCAAGTGACCTCGTATTTTTACAAAAGTGGGAAAATCAGGCAGTTTACACGTTGTTTTTCATCTCATAAAAAACTACAGTCCCTGTCGCTGGCGGAAAACCCCTAAAAACGAAGGGGAATTCGGGAATTATTTTGCCTCAGCCATGTTTTGACGTGAACCTTCGGAAAAATAGTGTTGTGAGACCTGCAAGTAATCTATTTTTTTACACCCGCAAAAATAAAATCTGCAAACACAAAAACATTTATTGTGGAATATATGTGGAAAGTTTTACAGAATTCTGTAGCTATATCATAAAGTTATGAGCGATTATGGAAACCATGGTGCTCGCGGTGGCCTCTGATTTATGAAAATATGTTAAAAGTTATACTGTATGTAATTTCACGGCGTGCTAATTTTGAATGATTTTTTTGGTTTTAATTTGTGCAAATATGCATGTCTATTCACAATACAATGCAAACTTGTTAATATCATGACGACCCGAGAATAGATACATGTACAAGTTTAGGGAACCCTGCCTTTTGGGGGAGGGGTTGAAAAACTGCCGTTATTTCATTGAATTTTAAAGAATTGGCGTGCATTTTCATCTAAATTAGCATTGTCTGGTTCTAATAAAACTAATGCGGGTGCTGCATCATAGCTAAATTCATAATTCACTTTAATATTGCCGATTTAGCGGCATAATTTTATAATTTCTGTATATCATACAAGCGTCTAAATAACTCATTTTACACAAAATTCGTATTACATAGAAGGTTTTTTGGTTTACGACGATAAAGTCAACTTTCTGGATAAGCTCCTGTATTTTTTCGGGGCAGTTTGGACGGTCCGATACACTATAATCGGGTCGCTGTTTGATGTTCTACGAAATTTCAGAGGAAATCTGGGCTAATTTTGTATGCGCCATTGACAACAAAATAAGAGAGGTGCCGGCCACAAAGGCCCATTGTTGGTAATTTCTACTCTACACACATCGATAGAACGCCAAAACACCCCACTTTATGACTTAAAACACATCATAGCAATTTTTCCTTCAGGTTGCACACCACTATTAATTTTTACTATATATTCTTACCAAAATTACGCAACTTTAGACACGGGTAGCAAGTTTAAAACAAACTTCTGGGAAAATCCCTCTTTACAACTTTTAAAACAATCGTTCCTAACCAATTTAGTAGCATAAAACACACAGCCATCCACAAAGGCACGAGAGTTTGTTTACATCAAAGTTACACATGTGCTTGAAAATCACGTCCGAGCCTTTTCACACCCCTGCCGAAACAACTGGCATCAAAAATTCAAGTGACCTCGTATTTTTACAAAAGTGGGAAAATCAGGCAGTTTACACGTTGTTTTTCATCTCATAAAAAACTACAGTCCCTGTCGCTGGCGGAAAACCCCTAAAAACGAAGGGGAATTCGGGAATTATTTTGCCTCAGCCATGTTTTGACGTGAACCTTCGGAAAAATAGTGTTGTGAGACCTGCAAGTAATCTATTTTTTTACACCCGCAAAAATAAAATCTGCAAACACAAAAACATTTATTGTGGAATATATGTGGAAAGTTTTACAGAATTCTGTAGCTATATCATAAAGTTATGAGCGATTATGGAAACCATGGTGCTCGCGGTGGCCTCTGATTTATGAAAATATGTTAAAAGTTATACTGTATGTAATTTCACGGCGTGCTAATTTTGAATGATTTTTTTGGTTTTAATTTGTGCAAATATGCATGTCTATTCACAATACAATGCAAACTTGTTAATATCATGACGACCCGAGAATAGATACATGTACAAGTTTAGGGAACCCTGCCTTTTGGGGGAGGGGTTGAAAAACTGCCGTTATTTCATTGAATTTTAAAGAATTGGCGTGCATTTTCATCTAAATTAGCATTGTCTGGTTCTAATAAAACTAATGCGGGTGCTGCATCATAGCTAAATTCATAATTCACTTTAATATTGCCGATTTAGCGGCATAATTTTATAATTTCTGTATATCATACAAGCGTCTAAATAACTCATTTTACACAAAATTCGTATTACATAGAAGGTTTTTTGGTTTACGACGATAAAGTCAACTTTCTGGATAAGCTCCTGTATTTTTTCGGGGCAGTTTGGACGGTCCGATACACTATAATCGGGTCGCTGTTTGATGTTCTACGAAATTTCAGAGGAAATCTGGGCTAATTTTGTATGCGCCATTGACAACAAAATAAGAGAGGTGCCGGCCACAAAGGCCCATTGTTGGTAATTTCTACTCTACACACATCGATAGAACGCCAAAACACCCCACTTTATGACTTAAAACACATCATAGCAATTTTTCCTTGAATGAAGGTTGCACACCACTATTAATTTTTACTATATATTCTTACCAAAATTACGCAACTTTAGACACGGGTAGCAAGTTTAAAACAAACTTCTGGGAAAATCCCTCTTTACAACTTTTAAAACAATCGTTCCTAACCAATTTAGTAGCATAAAACACACAGCCATCCACAAAGGCACGAGAGTTTGTTTACATCAAAGTTACACATGTGCTTGAAAATCACGTCCGAGCCTTTTCACACCCCTGCCGAAACAACTGGCATCAAAAATTCAAGTGACCTCGTATTTTTACAAAAGTGGGAAAATCAGGCAGTTTACACGTTGTTTTTCATCTCATAAAAAACTACAGTCCCTGTCGCTGGCGGAAAACCCCTAAAAACGAAGGGGAATTCGGGAATTATTTTGCCTCAGCCATGTTTTGACGTGAACCTTCGGAAAAATAGTGTTGTGAGACCTGCAAGTAATCTATTTTTTTACACCCGCAAAAATAAAATCTGCAAACACAAAAACATTTATTGTGGAATATATGTGGAAAGTTTTACAGAATTCTGTAGCTATATCATAAAGTTATGAGCGATTATGGAAACCATGGTGCTCGCGGTGGCCTCTGATTTATGAAAATATGTTAAAAGTTATACTGTATGTAATTTCACGGCGTGCTAATTTTGAATGATTTTTTTGGTTTTAATTTGTGCAAATATGCATGTCTATTCACAATACAATGCAAACTTGTTAATATCATGACGACCCGAGAATAGATACATGTACAAGTTTAGGGAACCCTGCCTTTTGGGGGAGGGGTTGAAAAACTGCCGTTATTTCATTGAATTTTAAAGAATTGGCGTGCATTTTCATCTAAATTAGCATTGTCTGGTTCTAATAAAACTAATGCGGGTGCTGCATCATAGCTAAATTCATAATTCACTTTAATATTGCCGATTTAGCGGCATAATTTTATAATTTCTGTATATCATACAAGCGTCTAAATAACTCATTTTACACAAAATTCGTATTACATAGAAGGTTTTTTGGTTTACGACGATAAAGTCAACTTTCTGGATAAGCTCCTGTATTTTTTCGGGGCAGTTTGGACGGTCCGATACACTATAATCGGGTCGCTGTTTGATGTTCTACGAAATTTCAGAGGAAATCTGGGCTAATTTTGTATGCGCCATTGACAACAAAATAAGAGAGGTGCCGGCCACAAAGGCCCATTGTTGGTAATTTCTACTCTACACACATCGATAGAACGCCAAAACACCCCACTTTATGACTTAAAACACATCATAGCAATTTTTCCTTGAATGAAGGTTGCACACCACTATTAATTTTTACTATATATTCTTACCAAAATTACGCAACTTTAGACACGGGTAGCAAGTTTAAAACAAACTTCTGGGAAAATCCCTCTTTACAACTTTTAAAACAATCGTTCCTAACCAATTTAGTAGCATAAAACACACAGCCATCCACAAAGGCACGAGAGTTTGTTTACATCAAAGTTACACATGTGCTTGAAAATCACGTCCGAGCCTTTTCACACCCCTGCCGAAACAACTGGCATCAAAAATTCAAGTGACCTCGTATTTTTACAAAAGTGGGAAAATCAGGCAGTTTACACGTTGTTTTTCATCTCATAAAAAACTACAGTCCCTGTCGCTGGCGGAAAACCCCTAAAAACGAAGGGGAATTCGGGAATTATTTTGCCTCAGCCATGTTTTGACGTGAACCTTCGGAAAAATAGTGTTGTGAGACCTGCAAGTAATCTATTTTTTTACACCCGCAAAAATAAAATCTGCAAACACAAAAACATTTATTGTGGAATATATGTGGAAAGTTTTACAGAATTCTGTAGCTATATCATAAAGTTATGAGCGATTATGGAAACCATGGTGCTCGCGGTGGCCTCTGATTTATGAAAATATGTTAAAAGTTATACTGTATGTAATTTCACGGCGTGCTAATTTTGAATGATTTTTTTGGTTTTAATTTGTGCAAATATGCATGTCTATTCACAATACAATGCAAACTTGTTAATATCATGACGACCCGAGAATAGATACATGTACAAGTTTAGGGAACCCTGCCTTTTGGGGGAGGGGTTGAAAAACTGCCGTTATTTCATTGAATTTTAAAGAATTGGCGTGCATTTTCATCTAAATTAGCATTGTCTGGTTCTAATAAAACTAATGCGGGTGCTGCATCATAGCTAAATTCATAATTCACTTTAATATTGCCGATTTAGCGGCATAATTTTATAATTTCTGTATATCATACAAGCGTCTAAATAACTCATTTTACACAAAATTCGTATTACATAGAAGGTTTTTTGGTTTACGACGATAAAGTCAACTTTCTGGATAAGCTCCTGTATTTTTTCGGGGCAGTTTGGACGGTCCGATACACTATAATCGGGTCGCTGTTTGATGTTCTACGAAATTTCAGAGGAAATCTGGGCTAATTTTGTATGCGCCATTGACAACAAAATAAGAGAGGTGCCGGCCACAAAGGCCCATTGTTGGTAATTTCTACTCTACACACATCGATAGAACGCCAAAACACCCCACTTTATGACTTAAAACACATCATAGCAATTTTTCCTTGAATGAAGGTTGCACACCACTATTAATTTTTACTATATATTCTTACCAAAATTACGCAACTTTAGACACGGGTAGCAAGTTTAAAACAAACTTCTGGGAAAATCCCTCTTTACAACTTTTAAAACAATCGTTCCTAACCAATTTAGTAGCATAAAACACACAGCCATCCACAAAGGCACGAGAGTTTGTTTACATCAAAGTTACACATGTGCTTGAAAATCACGTCCGAGCCTTTTCACACCCCTGCCGAAACAACTGGCATCAAAAATTCAAGTGACCTCGTATTTTTACAAAAGTGGGAAAATCAGGCAGTTTACACGTTGTTTTTCATCTCATAAAAAACTACAGTCCCTGTCGCTGGCGGAAAACCCCTAAAAACGAAGGGGAATTCGGGAATTATTTTGCCTCAGCCATGTTTTGACGTGAACCTTCGGAAAAATAGTGTTGTGAGACCTGCAAGTAATCTATTTTTTTACACCCGCAAAAATAAAATCTGCAAACACAAAAACATTTATTGTGGAATATATGTGGAAAGTTTTACAGAATTCTGTAGCTATATCATAAAGTTATGAGCGATTATGGAAACCATGGTGCTCGCGGTGGCCTCTGATTTATGAAAATATGTTAAAAGTTATACTGTATGTAATTTCACGGCGTGCTAATTTTGAATGATTTTTTTGGTTTTAATTTGTGCAAATATGCATGTCTATTCACAATACAATGCAAACTTGTTAATATCATGACGACCCGAGAATAGATACATGTACAAGTTTAGGGAACCCTGCCTTTTGGGGGAGGGGTTGAAAAACTGCCGTTATTTCATTGAATTTTAAAGAATTGGCGTGCATTTTCATCTAAATTAGCATTGTCTGGTTCTAATAAAACTAATGCGGGTGCTGCATCATAGCTAAATTCATAATTCACTTTAATATTGCCGATTTAGCGGCATAATTTTATAATTTCTGTATATCATACAAGCGTCTAAATAACTCATTTTACACAAAATTCGTATTACATAGAAGGTTTTTTGGTTTACGACGATAAAGTCAACTTTCTGGATAAGCTCCTGTATTTTTTCGGGGCAGTTTGGACGGTCCGATACACTATAATCGGGTCGCTGTTTGATGTTCTACGAAATTTCAGAGGAAATCTGGGCTAATTTTGTATGCGCCATTGACAACAAAATAAGAGAGGTGCCGGCCACAAAGGCCCATTGTTGGTAATTTCTACTCTACACACATCGATAGAACGCCAAAACACCCCACTTTATGACTTAAAACACATCATAGCAATTTTTCCTTGAATGAAGGTTGCACACCACTATTAATTTTTACTATATATTCTTACCAAAATTACGCAACTTTAGACACGGGTAGCAAGTTTAAAACAAACTTCTGGGAAAATCCCTCTTTACAACTTTTAAAACAATCGTTCCTAACCAATTTAGTAGCATAAAACACACAGCCATCCACAAAGGCACGAGAGTTTGTTTACATCAAAGTTACACATGTGCTTGAAAATCACGTCCGAGCCTTTTCACACCCCTGCCGAAACAACTGGCATCAAAAATTCAAGTGACCTCGTATTTTTACAAAAGTGGGAAAATCAGGCAGTTTACACGTTGTTTTTCATCTCATAAAAAACTACAGTCCCTGTCGCTGGCGGAAAACCCCTAAAAACGAAGGGGAATTCGGGAATTATTTTGCCTCAGCCATGTTTTGACGTGAACCTTCGGAAAAATAGTGTTGTGAGACCTGCAAGTAATCTATTTTTTTACACCCGCAAAAATAAAATCTGCAAACACAAAAACATTTATTGTGGAATATATGTGGAAAGTTTTACAGAATTCTGTAGCTATATCATAAAGTTATGAGCGATTATGGAAACCATGGTGCTCGCGGTGGCCTCTGATTTATGAAAATATGTTAAAAGTTATACTGTATGTAATTTCACGGCGTGCTAATTTTGAATGATTTTTTTGGTTTTAATTTGTGCAAATATGCATGTCTATTCACAATACAATGCAAACTTGTTAATATCATGACGACCCGAGAATAGATACATGTACAAGTTTAGGGAACCCTGCCTTTTGGGGGAGGGGTTGAAAAACTGCCGTTATTTCATTGAATTTTAAAGAATTGGCGTGCATTTTCATCTAAATTAGCATTGTCTGGTTCTAATAAAACTAATGCGGGTGCTGCATCATAGCTAAATTCATAATTCACTTTAATATTGCCGATTTAGCGGCATAATTTTATAATTTCTGTATATCATACAAGCGTCTAAATAACTCATTTTACACAAAATTCGTATTACATAGAAGGTTTTTTGGTTTACGACGATAAAGTCAACTTTCTGGATAAGCTCCTGTATTTTTTCGGGGCAGTTTGGACGGTCCGATACACTATAATCGGGTCGCTGTTTGATGTTCTACGAAATTTCAGAGGAAATCTGGGCTAATTTTGTATGCGCCATTGACAACAAAATAAGAGAGGTGCCGGCCACAAAGGCCCATTGTTGGTAATTTCTACTCTACACACATCGATAGAACGCCAAAACACCCCACTTTATGACTTAAAACACATCATAGCAATTTTTCCTTGAATGAAGGTTGCACACCACTATTAATTTTTACTATATATTCTTACCAAAATTACGCAACTTTAGACACGGGTAGCAAGTTTAAAACAAACTTCTGGGAAAATCCCTCTTTACAACTTTTAAAACAATCGTTCCTAACCAATTTAGTAGCATAAAACACACAGCCATCCACAAAGGCACGAGAGTTTGTTTACATCAAAGTTACACATGTGCTTGAAAATCACGTCCGAGCCTTTTCACACCCCTGTCGAAACAACTGGCATCAAAAATTCAAGTGACCTCGTATTTTTACAAAAGTGGGAAAATCAGGCAGTTTACACGTTGTTTTTCATCTCATAAAAAACTACAGTCCCTGTCGCTGGCGGAAAACCCCTAAAAACGAAGGGGAATTCGGGAATTATTTTGCCTCAGCCATGTTTTGACGTGAACCTTCGGAAAAATAGTGTTGTGAGACCTGCAAGTAATCTATTTTTTTACACCCGCAAAAATAAAATCTGCAAACACAAAAACATTTATTGTGGAATATATGTGGAAAGTTTTACAGAATTCTGTAGCTATATCATAAAGTTATGAGCGATTATGGAAACCATGGTGCTCGCGGTGGCCTCTGATTTATGAAAATATGTTAAAAGTTATACTGTATGTAATTTCACGGCGTGCTAATTTTGAATGATTTTTTTGGTTTTAATTTGTGCAAATATGCATGTCTATTCACAATACAATGCAAACTTGTTAATATCATGACGACCCGAGAATAGATACATGTACAAGTTTAGGGAACCCTGCCTTTTGGGGGAGGGGTTGAAAAACTGCCGTTATTTCATTGAATTTTAAAGAATTGGCGTGCATTTTCATCTAAATTAGCATTGTCTGGTTCTAATAAAACTAATGCGGGTGCTGCATCATAGCTAAATTCATAATTCACTTTAATATTGCCGATTTAGCGGCATAATTTTATAATTTCTGTATATCATACAAGCGTCTAAATAACTCATTTTACACAAAATTCGTATTACATAGAAGGTTTTTTGGTTTACGACGATAAAGTCAACTTTCTGGATAAGCTCCTGTATTTTTTCGGGGCAGTTTGGACGGTCCGATACACTATAATCGGGTCGCTGTTTGATGTTCTACGAAATTTCAGAGGAAATCTGGGCTAATTTTGTATGCGCCATTGACAACAAAATAAGAGAGGTGCCGGCCACAAAGGCCCATTGTTGGTAATTTCTACTCTACACACATCGATAGAACGCCAAAACACCCCACTTTATGACTTAAAACACATCATAGCAATTTTTCCTTGAATGAAGGTTGCACACCACTATTAATTTTTACTATATATTCTTACCAAAATTACGCAACTTTAGACACGGGTAGCAAGTTTAAAACAAACTTCTGGGAAAATCCCTCTTTACAACTTTTAAAACAATCGTTCCTAACCAATTTAGTAGCATAAAACACACAGCCATCCACAAAGGCACGAGAGTTTGTTTACATCAAAGTTACACATGTGCTTGAAAATCACGTCCGAGCCTTTTCACACCCCTGCCGAAACAACTGGCATCAAAAATTCAAGTGACCTCGTATTTTTACAAAAGTGGGAAAATCAGGCAGTTTACACGTTGTTTTTCATCTCATAAAAAACTACAGTCCCTGTCGCTGGCGGAAAACCCCTAAAAACGAAGGGGAATTCGGGAATTATTTTGCCTCAGCCATGTTTTGACGTGAACCTTCGGAAAAATAGTGTTGTGAGACCTGCAAGTAATCTATTTTTTTACACCCGCAAAAATAAAATCTGCAAACACAAAAACATTTATTGTGGAATATATGTGGAAAGTTTTACAGAATTCTGTAGCTATATCATAAAGTTATGAGCGATTATGGAAACCATGGTGCTCGCGGTGGCCTCTGATTTATGAAAATATGTTAAAAGTTATACTGTATGTAATTTCACGGCGTGCTAATTTTGAATGATTTTTTTGGTTTTAATTTGTGCAAATATGCATGTCTATTCACAATACAATGCAAACTTGTTAATATCATGACGACCCGAGAATAGATACATGTACAAGTTTAGGGAACCCTGCCTTTTGGGGGAGGGGTTGAAAAACTGCCGTTATTTCATTGAATTTTAAAGAATTGGCGTGCATTTTCATCTAAATTAGCATTGTCTGGTTCTAATAAAACTAATGCGGGTGCTGCATCATAGCTAAATTCATAATTCACTTTAATATTGCCGATTTAGCGGCATAATTTTATAATTTCTGTATATCATACAAGCGTCTAAATAACTCATTTTACACAAAATTCGTATTACATAGAAGGTTTTTTGGTTTACGACGATAAAGTCAACTTTCTGGATAAGCTCCTGTATTTTTTCGGGGCAGTTTGGACGGTCCGATACACTATAATCGGGTCGCTGTTTGATGTTCTACGAAATTTCAGAGGAAATCTGGGCTAATTTTGTATGCGCCATTGACAACAAAATAAGAGAGGTGCCGGCCACAAAGGCCCATTGTTGGTAATTTCTACTCTACACACATCGATAGAACGCCAAAACACCCCACTTTATGACTTAAAACACATCATAGCAATTTTTCCTTGAATGAAGGTTGCACACCACTATTAATTTTTACTATATATTCTTACCAAAATTACGCAACTTTAGACACGGGTAGCAAGTTTAAAACAAACTTCTGGGAAAATCCCTCTTTACAACTTTTAAAACAATCGTTCCTAACCAATTTAGTAGCATAAAACACACAGCCATCCACAAAGGCACGAGAGTTTGTTTACATCAAAGTTACACATGTGCTTGAAAATCACGTCCGAGCCTTTTCACACCCCTGCCGAAACAACTGGCATCAAAAATTCAAGTGACCTCGTATTTTTACAAAAGTGGGAAAATCAGGCAGTTTACACGTTGTTTTTCATCTCATAAAAAACTACAGTCCCTGTCGCTGGCGGAAAACCCCTAAAAACGAAGGGGAATTCGGGAATTATTTTGCCTCAGCCATGTTTTGACGTGAACCTTCGGAAAAATAGTGTTGTGAGACCTGCAAGTAATCTATTTTTTTACACCCGCAAAAATAAAATCTGCAAACACAAAAACATTTATTGTGGAATATATGTGGAAAGTTTTACAGAATTCTGTAGCTATATCATAAAGTTATGAGCGATTATGGAAACCATGGTGCTCGCGGTGGCCTCTGATTTATGAAAATATGTTAAAAGTTATACTGTATGTAATTTCACGGCGTGCTAATTTTGAATGATTTTTTTGGTTTTAATTTGTGCAAATATGCATGTCTATTCACAATACAATGCAAACTTGTTAATATCATGACGACCCGAGAATAGATACATGTACAAGTTTAGGGAACCCTGCCTTTTGGGGGAGGGGTTGAAAAACTGCCGTTATTTCATTGAATTTTAAAGAATTGGCGTGCATTTTCATCTAAATTAGCATTGTCTGGTTCTAATAAAACTAATGCGGGTGCTGCATCATAGCTAAATTCATAATTCACTTTAATATTGCCGATTTAGCGGCATAATTTTATAATTTCTGTATATCATACAAGCGTCTAAATAACTCATTTTACACAAAATTCGTATTACATAGAAGGTTTTTTGGTTTACGACGATAAAGTCAACTTTCTGGATAAGCTCCTGTATTTTTTCGGGGCAGTTTGGACGGTCCGATACACTATAATCGGGTCGCTGTTTGATGTTCTACGAAATTTCAGAGGAAATCTGGGCTAATTTTGTATGCGCCATTGACAACAAAATAAGAGAGGTGCCGGCCACAAAGGCCCATTGTTGGTAATTTCTACTCTACACACATCGATAGAACGCCAAAACACCCCACTTTATGACTTAAAACACATCATAGCAATTTTTCCTTGAATGAAGGTTGCACACCACTATTAATTTTTACTATATATTCTTACCAAAATTACGCAACTTTAGACACGGGTAGCAAGTTTAAAACAAACTTCTGGGAAAATCCCTCTTTACAACTTTTAAAACAATCGTTCCTAACCAATTTAGTAGCATAAAACACACAGCCATCCACAAAGGCACGAGAGTTTGTTTACATCAAAGTTACACATGTGCTTGAAAATCACGTCCGAGCCTTTTCACACCCCTGCCGAAACAACTGGCATCAAAAATTCAAGTGACCTCGTATTTTTACAAAAGTGGGAAAATCAGGCAGTTTACACGTTGTTTTTCATCTCATAAAAAACTACAGTCCCTGTCGCTGGCGGAAAACCCCTAAAAACGAAGGGGAATTCGGGAATTATTTTGCCTCAGCCATGTTTTGACGTGAACCTTCGGAAAAATAGTGTTGTGAGACCTTTAAGCTGCAGTCATCATCGTTGGAGCATTGTGACGATGCCAACCGTTCCATTAACGTTACCGTTTCCCGATTACGTCGCCGGCGAGGCAACGTTAATGGAAAGCGCCCTAAATCTGCGAAAACTGGTTATACCGGTAATTTTTCTTCACAGCAGTAAAAAATTCTATCACTGGTTTTATTAATAAATTTTTATTATCATATAGTATAAATGCTAGTCTATAATTATACCTAAATCGTGTATTTAGAATAATTCGTTAAAGAAAGTATTTCTTGCATTCTTACTTCTTTTTTAACAAATAAAAATGTGATGTACATCTTTTTTTCACATGTGTAAATATAATGGTTACAAAATAATATTTAATATTAAATTTATTCCCAACTTCTACTAAAATGATAATATCATGATATTTCAATAATGGTCGTATTTCAATAGTGGTTGCAAAACGATTCTTAAAATGATATACATCTATTTATAATGAAATTCATACCCAACTACTATTGAAAAAATATTTTCAATAGTAGTTGTATTTTAATATTGGCTGTAAAGTGATTCTTAGAATGAAATATACCCCCAACCACAAGTGAAAAAATAATTGCAGTAGTGGTTGTATTTCAATAGTGGCTGCAAAGTTGTTCTGTTCTAATGAAATATATTCCCAACCACTTTTGAAATAAATGAATTTCAATAGTAGTTTTATTTCAATAGTTATTGCAACATCTGTTATGTGTTAACAAAATATTTCGTGTGTGTGTTTGTGGTTGGTCTCTCAGAGAGAGAGAGAGAGAGAGAGAGAGAGAGAGAGAGAGAGAGAGATACCTGCTCCTGAAATATTAAAAAGTACTCCATATAAGTTTTCATCATTGAACCACATCTCCCCATTTTCATCTCTTTCCTTCAATGCCTCTTTCATAGTATGATATATTCCTTTTTCTTCGCAGTCCTCTTTCTATATTTAATTACGAAACATATATCGATGAAGATTCGTCATTCTAGAATTTTTGTGTTACAAAATGTTATAAACTTTGATGTAAATAATTAAGGTATCCCACTCCTTAATGTTGTGGAATCAAGAATTTTTTGAGAAGTATATCATTGAAATCTGTAGACACAACAAACTAAAAAAATACAAAGATATTGGAGGGTCAGTATTCATCCCTCTGAGTTAAGGCCCATTTGATTTGACTTTTTTGCACCTAATATAAAATGCAATTTCAGCCTGATTAAAATTTGTTGTTAGTATGTTTCATTAAGCAATCTTATTTCTTCAATTATTGTATTTGATTATGCACAATTGTCACACTCAATAGAGAGATTAAGAAATTCTTTGCACGAAGCTGCATAAATTTTTGTGTGACCTTTTTGCACTCAGAATAGACCATTTCTAAAATAGTTACAATTTGATTTGAAATAAAAACTTTTTGAATATCAAGAATTTTATAAGATTATAGTCTGTCCCAAGTTATTGCTTCCATCACTTTTTGATGATTTTTAATATAAATACACATACCTGTGAAAGAAGTACGGTTGAAATCGATAAAATGTAAAATATCCAAGATATCTTCATTGACAAATTATCCTTTTTCACTCATAAAAGTTTACAGAAACGAAAACAAATTTTCCTACGGAGATTTATAATGGGAAATGTTTTCTTTTCTCCATTCGGAAGTTCTCGGGACACCTCGCGCAATTTTTCAACGTTATCATCCGGGCTTATTAATGGCTGATGCAATGCAAAATCCTCGTAGACTTTCTATTTTGGGATGTGTATTGAAACCTGAAGCGGTAGAGGGGGCGTTTCAAAACAGATAATCTGGACATTTTTCATTTTAGTGGATGAACGTAGTTTGAGCACAAAGGTATTTATTATTATCGAAATATCACGCGATTAGTGGTGGAAGCAAAAACTCGGGACAGAGCATAATTCATTTTGCCTAGATATGTATTCCGTATCATTTTGACATAATAAAACATGGGGGTCGGTGATGTCAAATTTTAGATATAGGGCTTCAAAGGTAAATTCTCGCATAATTTGGCTTTAAAAAATTCAGACATTTCCTATATATTTGAATGATTTTATACTAAACGTCTATATCTCTTTTAAGATTTAATTTTGTACATCTCACCCATAACCTATAGAATATGTTACAAACCTATCAAATGTTAAAATGTGAATAATTAATAATGTATAATAAAAAAAAATATATTGAAAATTCATAAAATTGCTTTTTTCTGTCATTTTCATCTAAAATAAAAACCCTTCCGCACGAAAACATAGTTACCCTAAAAACTTGTTTGTTTCTTGAATTCAAATGGATTTTCTTTGAATGTTGTGTAATTATGAAATAATATGATGTAATGATTAAATATATAAAATCATATTTATTTAGAATATAATGAACACCTGTGCAATGAAATCAAAACGTGACGAGTGAGATACCTAAAGAAATAATTAATTTGAAAAACAAATCAAAATTTGAATATATGATAAAGATAAAACCTGAAATCGAGAATGAGATATTACCAAAGAGATACACCTAAACTTCTGCCACAATATATACTTCATAAACTGTAATTAGGTAAAAATCTTTGAAATTACAATAAGACAAAAATACACAGTACCGATAAAATTTCTAGATTGTCCAAGAGTTTCTGATGTAAGCTTTTGGCATCATGGTAGACTGATGACATTGGAAGAGGGAGAAAACGTAGGAAGGGGGCCGCACTTAATACTCCATCCGTTCCTGGATTAGCAAGGCGATTTACTAATTCCTGCTCCAATTTAATCAAAGGTTGAAGAGGTCCTTCTTTACCAAAACTTCGACCAATGATCTACCAATTATTCCAAATTGACAGAAATAAGATTTTAAATATATTTACAAATAGTTCTTTTTTCTTTTAAATTATCATATAAACCCAATTGAATTGAGAGAGTTCGATGATCATGGCTATTTCTTTTTTAGACTATATTGATCTCCTTTATAAGAAGAGCTTTATAAAAAAATATAGGAAAATAATCTAATCAAAAAGGTATATGATTTTTTAAAACTAAATTAAATTAATTTGTTGACCATCCAGCCTCCTTAAGAACAAAATTTTCGATAAACAATTTATATCCAAGATTTAAAAAAAAATCATAGCAACTTTAATAAAGCTAAAATGAAAATTTGCAGAATTATATGGAAAAATGAGGACAAAATAATGTATATTAAAAACGTACCAGAACTTCTATAGTACTCAGTATAAACTCATCCACAATTTCGAATGGATTGACGTCATTAGAGATGTTTTGACGTAATTTTTCTTTAAAATGAATCAGGTTTTTTAATACTTGAGTTTCGAGTGAGGCTATCCCCTCTCCGTATGTATGGAGAAGACGCTGAACAAATTTTCTACGTTTTTCCCAAAGTGAACTAGGTGATGTGAGAAAAACATCCGCATAGTTTCGAAGTAAGTATTTCCCAACGAATGTTGGCGGTCGACTGGCGCTAATTGTAGCACATGGTTCTTGCAAAAAAGTTTCCCGCAAAACGTCCATTGAATTTATACAAAAAAATGTCTTGCCAAGCATTTGGAACTGGAAAACATCACCGTACTGCTGTGTCCATTCATACAGTTTCTCGTGTAACCTAGTGACATCTACTTCAAATATCACACCAAAAAAGGGATATCCTTTCGGTCCAGGGAGAGCATCTTTAGCACCAGTATAAGATTGAAAGGCGATAAGAACACAAGCTGTTAGAACTGCCACGCACAAAATGTACTCCAACATACTGGAATTTACGTCTTTAAGCAAATATTTCAATGGTAGGTGTGTAGTGGTGTGTAGTTGTTGACAAAGGCTGAATTAAATAATGGAATGAAAGATATTTGGGATTTAAGTACTAGTAATAAAAAGAACAACTACTTCGAAAACGATGATATTTCATGTTGTCCGTTCCTTACAATATAATGAAGACAACAAAAATATAGTGATAATGACTGTTTTTATCTATGATATTGCATACCAACAGTAAACAAAAAAAGTTTGTGTATATTTCATGCATGCATCCATAGATTCTGTGTGGTATTTTTGTTTAAAATGACAATGAGAGGGTAATCTTCATGATAATTTAAAGTATTCTGTTACCAGCAATTTTCTAAACTATCACAAAGAGAGAGAGAAATCTTGCAATTTGAATAAATAACAATTTCATTATTCTTAAAAGATAGAAAATATTATTTTCAAATTGAAACATATTATGGTAGCTAACTTACAGCATTATCAGATATACACACAGCAATCAAATGTCACATAAGATACAAAATAAAAATTCATTGCTAATTTAGGATTTAATATAGATTTAATATAGATATCTTCCGTACAATTTATTCTGTATTAACAGCATCATTTATAACTATTGCAGTCTGGTTTAAGGTAACTCCAGTGTTTTAGAAATCCGTGTCAAACCAAACATTTTTTAATTTTAATAGTTAAAACAACTTACTTACTATAGAGACCAAAATAGTTATACTTTTGCACGTTTGTTTTCCTACAGTGAGCTTCAGCTCACAAGGTCCAAAAACTTAACAGCCAAAATTTAACACCATGATGCATGATCTCATAATTTATTAAATTATGGACCAAAATACAACATGTTAGGTTATAATTTAAACAAATTAATTGATTATTATCAAATCATAAAAAATTTTATTGATTTTCTACAGAAAATATGAAAAATATTACATTTTTTCTTGCCATAACTTTCCCCAAAAAATCACAAAATTGCATATTTTTGAAAAATTCTAAAAAATTATTCAATTTACATATATTTTTTAAAGAATATTTATTAAGAGTTACATATTGTGTTAACAAAAAAACATAGTTTATCAAAATTGACCATCTAGTTTTTGCTTGATAGTCTCTTGAACATGTGTACCCCCATATTTAAAATGTAAATTTTACAAGTTGTTTTTTGCAAACTTTGGAAAAAAATAAAATGTACCAAAAAGACACAATGTAACAGTCACTTAAATTGATATACTCAATGAAACTGTATTATACATATAAAATTAAGGTCGAGACTGCCAAAAAACTCATATAGTTGAGTGCAGTAGTACCCCCTTCCCCTTTCTGTCAAATACTTTCTATCCCAGTTTTTTTTAACATATTTATATGTAGATTAAACACCAATCAGTGTTATGTAGTTTTAATTACACAAGTACTTACTTATCCTCTCCTTGTCATGGAGGACACACGAGGTCGTCAAACTACATAAACGCAGTGTAATTGTTGGAGGATAATGCATACAATACGTACGATTATATTACACACTCATTTACCTTTTTACATTTCGCTGCTTTCCTTGCTTTTTCCGATCCCTTTAAACGACGGAAATGCTATATTTTAACAAATTTTCCACTTTTTGACCAAACCATAATTATTTTAAAACACTTGTTGTGTGCCAAAATTATAACCGGAAATTTAGCACGCCGTGTTAAAAAAGAACCGGATCCGAAAGACACTGGAGTTACCTTCAATATATAAACTTGTTTTATTTATTTGTAAATACAATTCTTTCTTTATTATATCATATAAGTACATGTATTCAATTTAACAATTGGCATCTCTCTCTCTCTCTCTCTCTCTCTATCTCTCTCTCTCTTTATATATATATATATATATATATATATATATATATATATATATATATATATATATATATATATATATATATATATAAGTGCAGTGTTAAGTTTGTTGCAATAATTATAACATAACTTCATGATTTTGTGTTTGTAAACCTATTGCGCGACGAGAAAATAAAAATATTTGAGATTTTCCAACAATGTTTGTTCATAACTAAATAATTACAATTCTGAAAATTTAATTCATTAAATCATTAATTTATATGACCATTAATATTTACTTATATTTAAATTGTCATTTTAAATGTTTGTGGCTTATGTTCTAAATTACAAACTCCAGATTTTCTAGAATTTATAAATGAACATGACATTGTGTATTTAACGGCTATTGGTACTTTGCGGAACGTTTTAAAAAGTTTGAAAGATTCCGTTCCGTTCCGTTAAATACCAATATCCACACGGGTAATGGTATTTTGCGGAACGGAACGGAATCAGAAGAAATCTATTCAGAAGAAAGAATACTTAAGTAAATTCCATCGATGTTAGACATACAGATTTATTGCGTTTGGTTTAAATCTCAACTTTATATGTACATTGTCAATCTAACATCCTAAAACAACTAGTGAGTTTAGGTTTTCTCGGGAAAGAAGCGTGTAATGACTTTTAGAGCAACGAGTAGCATATATCATGTAATGCACAGTCCATTCAAACATCAAAATTTGAAAAATAATCTTCCATTTACGATAAGTTAAATTGAAATAATGGCGTTTTTTTTTTTTTAAATCTGTTTCCCTGTTGGGGGCCTCTTAACTGGTTCCGTTCCGTTCCGTTCCGCAAAGTACCAATAGCCTATTTAACGGAAACCAAAACAGATTGTAGTAGAAAATTACACCGTCATTAATAAACACAGGTCAAACCTATCAGCTCATAAATCGGACGAAATTATTGTCTATGTACATACCACTCTACGTAAGTTTGTCTCTTTAATTACCAACGAATTTTTTGTGGATTAGAGTAAAAAAAGATGTAGTTCATTTATATGAGGACCTGATTATACTACTCATTATAGGAACTATTCATATACCAACATACTCTCGCTATTCATCTTTAGAAATTTGTAACAAACTCGAAAGAGAAATTGTAACATTCTCAGTTGTTACTGAATGTATATGCCATATTGGTGATTTTAACAGTTGAGTAGCATGTGAGAAAGACTATATTGACCTCGAAGATTTTGTAAACCATGTTTTAGATACCAGCGTTTTTCAAAATGCATGTAGTTATAACGATTACAGTGAACTACAGAAATATGGATTCTTTTTAGACAGAGAATCAAATGATAACACCACTAATCAATATGGAAAGAAGCTTATTAACATATGTAAAAATTGTATTATTTTATTTTGAATTGTTGATCCAAACATGATAAAAATGGAGAATACACCTGTAAATCCTTCAGTGTAGTAGACTATTGTATTGCTAGTATAAGTTTTATCAAGCATATATCAGAAATGAGGGTGCTACCTTTTTCATTTATTGTCAGATGTACACAATCCAATTCAAATTATAATGTATTCTATAAAAGACATAAACACAGGTTTATGCACTTAAACAGATGATTATAAATTGTTAAACAAATGTATGAATATAGATGATGTTGCTAAAAAATTAGTTATTGACGAAAAAATTACTTATCATAATAATGTAGATAGTAAAACATCTCTTATCAATAGTTTGAAGGATAGACTTAAATGTTGCACAACTGAACATGTATCTTTGGACTATATTAATAAAATTGTAGTAGAACCTGGTAATATACTTGTACAAAGTGCAAAAGAAGTTGTTGGTACACAAAAAATGTATGTGATAAAAACCCCAAAGCTTTTAAGAAATCATGGTTTACAAGAGAATGTAAATCTACAAGACAAAATTTTTGAAAAGCAAAAAGATTATATAAAAAATATGATGGGGGAAAATATTTATAAATAATTTATATGAAAAAGAAAGTTGTGCAAGAGGAAATAAAACATGCAATTGGTCACTATAGAACAATAATGAAAGATAGATTAAAGTATTTACGCACAAAAGATAAGAGATTTATATATATACCCTCATATTTTTTACATACAACCAAATGTTTACAAATCAACAACTATTTAATACCAGTAATAGAATTTTTTTGATTAAGCTGTGTAAATTCATTAAAGTTATAATTGAGAGGGTTAGCTCTTTAGGTTAACTGCCAATCAAACTGTTGTCCCTTTTCATTTTCTGATGTACTGAACAATATGCAACCTTCAAAATGTTGTTCAGCGGCCCTAATAAGGAGATAAGGGACTTATTTTTGCATTGTCACTCTCCAATGCATGCAATATATTATATGTATTATTGTTTATTTCATTCTTCTCAACACTGTATTTTATGCAGTTAAGAGAATAAATAAATTTTCATTGTCATTGTACAACTAGTAGTGCACCAAGAGTAATTGACTGCGTTCAGTAGTTCAGACGGTTTCTTTGAAAATGACATTATTTTTAAATAAAGAGGAAAGTGGGTTTTTTTGATTGAAACTCTTTTTTGAAAAATATGTCTGGTTTACAAATCATGAACTTTCATAAAAGTCTTCGAAGAATGAAAAAGATAGAAATTTTCTTATGGTGATTAGTTTGTTTACGTGCAAAATTAACTTGGACTTAATTACTAGCAATAAAATGTATACATTTAACTAATTACTCAGATTTTGAAAATATATATAATATATATATAATACCAAATAAATAACACTGCTGATTATCATCACTGTACGGTGAATACATAATATTTCTGTTTTCTGTTTTATTGGAATTTTTATAACCTTTCTTAGTTTTTTGACAAACGATAAATATTAATATTTTTTCACAAAATGGCGTCCGTATATTGATGAAGTGTAAAAACAAGCCGTCAACTGTATAAGTTAATCTTCTTCTGCGATTCTCGCAGTAATTGTTCCCATTAACATTTTAAGATCTTAAAAAAGATCAAAATGAAATCAAAAAATTAAAAAAAGAAGCAACATTGCAGGTGCTCAACATCTGTCGCCATGTTTAATACAATGCGCTTACTAAGCGATTTATTGAAATATGTGTAGACTGCATTGAACACTGTGTATACTAATGAATGTAAATTATGCATTGTGAAATGCATGTATATTGACTTTCATACACTGTTGATATTAGAAATATAGTAAATCATATTTCACATACTTATCTACCCTGTCACAACGCGTCCTGAATATACTTACCCAGCTGGTAATGTTATGTCATATTTTCCCCAAAGGTGAAATAAACAAGTTCTTGAGAGAAATTGTGCAGCAGAGCGCTTTGTTATTTTCAGTGCAGAGTAATTGTGCAAACTTGAGGCACTTTAAAAAATCATCGGTTTTATGCATGACAACAAAAGAAATATGTGCATGGTCATGCCAATTTAAGAGGCATATGAAACATTAGAGCACAATAAATGTATCAGTGCTCCTAAGCTCCATACCGTGCATGTCCAAATGTCTTAAACATGGAATGGATTATTTAAAAAAAAAGAAGATGTTTCACTAAAAAGCAAAAAAAAAAAAAAAAAAAAAAAAAAAAGAAGAAAACCACACAAACTTGTTCGAGTTATAAAAGGTTAAAATTCTAAAGAAATGCATGAGTTGATTTTATAAAATAGGTTTAGTACTATTAAAATTTAGTAGAATATCTCGTTTGATTTTGTCATATCCCATTAATTACGATTATAAGTAGACCTTTTTAATCAAGAATAATGGGGGTTTTTTTTGGGGGGGGGGGTGTATAAATATTTTTTCACAACGATTTTTACTGCGAAACTAAAAGGTGAGGGTCAAATAAATCCACGTGGTC
The DNA here is from genome assembly GCA_020458035.1 of Magallana ariakensis. Classification (NCBI taxonomy): domain Eukaryota; kingdom Metazoa; phylum Mollusca; class Bivalvia; order Ostreida; family Ostreidae; genus Magallana; species Magallana ariakensis. Next base: position 25,114,192 of record CM035813.1, read on the forward strand.
TAAATTTAAATGACAATAACATTCGCATATGTATGTATGACTATCACATACTATATGTGAAAGTACCCGAATGATAACGTTGCAAAAATGTGCGAGGTGTTCCGAGTGACTTCCGAATGATAAAAGATGTCAGAAATTCCCATTATTAATCTACTTAAGGGGGATGTGCGGCCATATCATTACATATGAGAAGAAAAATGTAAACATTTCTTGAACTGGCTTGTTTCTGTCCAAAACTTACTAAAACTGTTGTCAAAAGATACAAAAGCAATGAATATGACGTTCAACATGTTGTTTTGTATGCAAATTACGCATACATGGGCAGAGCAATGCATTTTAAAATCACTTAAAACTGCGCAGCTACAGACTTTAATCTAATGTTAAAAAATATGAAAAAGCATGAAAGGACGTCATTAGTGTCCACTCTACAATCATTATTGAGAAAAAGTCAAAGCTTGCTTATTTAAGTTGTAACTTTCTCTCAAGAGAGGGTACCATATTCTTAAAATGAATCCCAAAAACCATCATTTTGCACGAGATATTTTTGTCAGTGTCTATGGAGGTACATTGAAGTTATATTTTCATCGAAAAATATAAGTATATTTTGTATTTAAGGAAATACATTTTTTTGGACCCCTATATCCTACTTCTAAAAAGAATTTAATTTAATTTATACTCCTAGAACTTAAACAAAACATTTGGAACTGGTATAGAGATGTCTGTTGCATTCAGTCCAGATTGTTTTGAATTGAAATATATTTCTGTCAATGAAAATATAACGTCAATGTGTTTCCTTAGACACGGAGGTTCTAACTATAGCTTGGAATTATCTTGTTCTAAAAATAGATCCCATGTCGACTTATTAAAATATGGTACCCTATTTTGAGGCAAATATTCTACATTTACAAAATTCAACATTTTTCTTAACAAATGGTTGTAGAGAGGACACCAATAAACACCCTTAATATTTTCCAGATTTTTTAAATCTTCAAAATAAGTCTGTAGCTGCGCAGTTCGACATCTGTTTTAAGTTATTAAAAAAGCATATTCTTGTATGCATAATTTGCATAAAAAATAACATGTAGAATCTCATATCAATTGCTTTATATCTTGGCAACAGTTTTGGTCAGTTTCGGGCATAAACGAGCCAGTTCAAGAAATAATTTCTTATCATCAAATATAAAAGATAGCCGCACATCCCCCTTAAGATCTTAAGTGTGTGAATTTCCTAGGGTAAAAATAGATTAGGTGTCAATGAAGAAATCTTGGAATATTTTTCCTTTTCATCGATTTCAAGTGTACTTCTTTGACGAATATGTTTAGTTTTTGTTAAAATAAACGAAAAAGTGACAAAAACGGTATCTTTGGTCATACTATAGGAATATTATTTGGAATTTTAACAAATAGGCTGAAAATACAAAACATGTTTTCAGGGAAGCGAGCACAGCTATCGCTTGTTTATCTGGATTGTTTCAATCCACCCAACTGCAATGAGTAAATGTAGAGAATTTTAAATTTTGCAATGAATCATTTAAGGCATGTATTCAATTCATAAACGTGCAGATTTTTTCCTAATCCTAGCCTGCTCTAATTCATCAAAAGTTGTAGCAAGCCTTCTTTACCAAAATTTCGACAAATGATGTGCCAAGTATTCAAAATGAAAATTCTTAAATATATGTTTTTTGATACTTTTATAAATTTTCATTTTTTACATAAAATAATAACGTAAAACCATTTGAAATAACAACAAAAACTTCAATTAGCTAAACAAACAACATTAAAATAAACGTGCCGTTTTACGAGGTGACCTTGATATATCAAGGTTGTTACGTGTTCAGCATTTTTTTAAAGTATGAGAAGAAGTAACACACATTTCTGTCTACGGTTATCTAAATATAGATTTCGGCGAAGTTTGTGCATATTGTTGCTTTCTTTTTATGTAAGAGTAATGTTATAGCTAAACACCATTCACAAATAAGCACGTTCAAACGGGTAAATAAACTCTTCTATTTCCTTACACCCGATTGCACACCAGAAAATTTGGCCGACGCGTGGAATTCCTTATGTAGTCTTAGATTTTGTGCATTTATTTCTTGCTTTATGTGCTTTTTCCTGATTAAAAATAATACATTAACCTACATTTTTGATGTTACGGAAAAGTCTGTAAAAATATGACCAGTCACTTCGGGACAAGTTAGTTGAAATTGGCCCCGTGGTTTTGCAGAAGAAAATAAAGATGTGAAAAGTTTACATCGACGACACAGACGATGACGGCGACATACATTTAGCTTAGGCGGACTGAAAACATAGATAATATATTACGATGATTGAGGCAACGAAAAAAAAAGATATAAATAACGCAGACAAAATGAATTTTAAGACTGATTTGGTATGTTGTCTATCTGCCCTTCTGATTAACATCAACAAATCCATCAATTGCCAAAACAATATTGTATTACACCAGTTAAGAATTTTATGAAGGTTTTGGTTAATGAAAACCAAAATGGCTTCTTTATATTGGAAAAAAGAAATAACTATTTATTTGTCGTAATACATACAATTATCATTGCAAAGATTGTCCAGATACCGATGGGTTTTCTCCTTTCGATTTACCACACATATTTACAACTGTACGGGTTGATCCGTAACGTAAAATTACACGTTACAAATGCTTCTAGACAAAAAGCAGATTTTGATTGCATTTGTTTTGATATATGCTTTTGCAGTATTGCAGGAATTTCCTAAACATGAATGAGAAGGGGATAAAATCCAATAACACAGGTAAGCGCTTACCAAACTGTGAAGACGTGACACGCGTGGTACAGACGATTAGCAATATAAAGCGAATTCATACCGGGTAAACAAAATCCGCTTATAATATGGAAGATGAATTGAGTTTTTGCATGTTTTTCAAATTGCTTTTGATGTCAGTGTTTTAGCGACACTATTTATGGAGCGAATGCTATATGGTGATTCTCGTATACTTAGCATTTCTCTGAGGTTTGGTACATTTGAGTGCATTGAGGCCATTTTATCCTTTCTTGACTGATTTTTTTAATAAAATAAATTGACCATCTGAGAAATGTACATAAATGCGCTCGTGTGTTTAAAGAGATTTCAAATAATGGACGGAGATAAAAGTCTACTGGAATTGTAATTAATTAGTGTTCCCCTGCTAAAATAAAATGAATTTCTTTCGTCTGATTGTTTTATTTTGGATATTAAAAGGGATTCTATAAGGTTACATTAATTTAACATTAGGTACAAGCAAAACAAAAAATCCGACATTAATGATTTGTCCAATTACAGGGATCTATTTCACATTAACCTTTAATTCTATAACAGCCTAAAAGCCGTTTCCTAGTTTTATGGTAGTGCATATATTTCAAAGAGATATCAAATATTTGCAATATCTGAGTCAAATGATTTCAAAATATGACTAGCAAAAAGTTTTATTAAAACAGGTTTGACTCGTTTATCTGTTACCAATTAGAATATATATATATATATATATATATATATATATATATATATATATATATATATATATATATATATATATATATATTCTAAATCCGATGATAGGGTATAACTGGCAAGCTGATGAGGCTAGAAATTACACATACATTACCTTGGCCAACTATTGGTGTCAATGTAGATGTCGATCACCACTTTTATACACATGATAATTTTAATGATAAGTCAATAGTTAAACGTAAGATCTTCTTTTGTATTTTGCTTTCAACATCTAGCTTAAATATTATAACTCATGTTCTTTAGTACAACTGTTGAGTTTAAAGACAAGTTTTCTCTTCCCATTTGTGTTTTGTCCATACATGCACAATAGATTCAACTGAGTTTTTTTTTTAAATTAGGATGACCATAAAAAAGGATAATCTTCATAGTCTTTGTAAATATTCTTCTTAAATTCCTTACATATCATAAAAAGAGAAGAATCTTATGCTATTTAAACATATACTACCTTTATTAGTTCTAACCTTAGAGCATTATTTTTGATACAAGCAGCAATCATCACAACAGTATTTTATTGTTACAATATTATAAATAAATCTTATGGTCAATTTAGGGTTCAATAAAATATCTACATGTACAGTATAATATACCTTTTTTCAACAGCATTATTTATTATTGCAGTTGCAAATAGTTTTGATATGATGTCAAACATGTGAATGCTATTCTTTTATATTGTTATAAGTATTCTATTCAAATAAAGGCCGCTTTTTTTCTATATACATGTATATCTATATTCATCAGCATTTCCTTATTTTATGAATTAAGATAAGAGCAAATTTTGTTCCAATAGCAATATTAGGTTTTAATTTTGTGATTGTAAGACTAAATCTTCCAGGGCAAGGTAGACAACAACAAATGAATTCGAGATTTTGAAAACAAATGAAACAAACTTTATTCGTAAACCAAATCGTTGCAATTCCGAATATAAACTTACAACCTGTAATACACCTTAAGTAGTCATTAGAATTGGTTACCATATTTTTAAGACTCTATAATCCTACCCCAGTGTTATGTTTTCAGTCGTTAAAGCGGTTTTTAAAGCCATTTAAAAAAAATATATTCTTTTTAATTAAACAATGTTTTATATATTTTTCTACTGTTTATGGTCATTATATTATAGAACTCTAAAAAACAAATACTAGCTCACATGAAAATATATAACTTTTCTTGTTTGCTTGTATTACGTTATTCAAAAAAAAATTGAATTCATCGCATTAAAAATCGAACTTCGTATTCTTGTGGTTGCAAGACTATTCCGGGAATCATTTTTCTGGGATCAAGATCAGGTAAAAGTTTTCCTTCCGGTTCGGCAATAGTCGCCATTTGCATCAGCGAAGACAAGAACAGAAAGATCCGAGATTTTGCAAAAACTTCGCCTATGCAACTTCTCTTTCCTAATCCAAATGATGCAAATCTAAAATGAATTAATTGAAAGATAACTTTATCTTTTCAAAGTATAACAACTCCTATTTTGCTCGGAAAACAAAATTTTAGTAACTCATGAGTACATGTAACTCACTTTGTCTAAATGTAAATGATACTTAAAAGCTGACATTTATCAATGACTGATGTTTGACATAGTTTACCTTTTCCTGACTGGGTCCCTGGCGGGCAAAAGCTGACCATCTTTGTCCAAGAAACGTTCAGGCTTGAAACTGAATGGATCGTCCCAATATTTCTCACTGTGATGCATGGTCCAGATGTTAGGAACAATCTGTAGATAAAACAAAGTAAAATAAGGTTAAATTAACTTTTTATCTAAACAACATCAATGTTAATGTACTGCACTCATTTATTATTGAATTGAACAACCCATAATACTCGAAAAAAAAAATTTACATTTTCAAAGCGATAATCACGAAAATCAACCTGGTATGAAGTATTGATAATTTAGATTTTGATCATTTGGATTGAAAAATATAATACAAAATGATTTTTAATGACGCGAGTTCTGCTGTCACTTGATGTTGGGTTTTGTGTCTTGGACAAAATTTAACCTACATTGTCTCAATACACCCCAGCTGCAATAGCTACCCACTTTGCATTAGGTAAACCTGCTATGGACTTTACATGGGGACCCATCCAGTTGGAGACAGTCGGTTTTATGAGCCTTGTGGTTTCAAAAAGGATTTTTATTTTCCAGTAAAACATTAAGGGCATACATTTTTTTTAAATTTGAATTTATGCAGACATTCATGTAATATGACAAATCAACACATGAAAAGTATCAACAAAAATGACCTGTCATGATAATGCATGCCGTGAATTTTTCTCTTTTTAAAAAAAAATATTTAGTCATCAAATTACTACCTATCAATCTAATGTGAATGAAACTACATGTAATAACCATTTATGGAGCTGTCACTTAGTGTTGTGTCTTAGACAAACATTTTTCCTGTATTTTCTCTGTATGAGATAGGAGGGGGCGTCTATGGCTCTAATTCACTTAGCACAATAAAAACCGGAGATATGCCTTTTGAGCCTCATGGCTGAAAGAAGGAATCAAAGTGTTGAATAAAATATATGATTTTATTATGAATTACTACAAATCTATAAATTTTCTCTTAATAGAATAAACCCTTCTTTTATAACAAATTGTTTTACTTCATTCGCAATTGCTCCATTTTTGTATTTACATTTAATATTTTTGCAATAACCTACCACCTTTGCCACACTGTATCCGCCGATTGTTGTTGATTGTGAAGTGGCATGAAGTACTAGAACCGGAACATGGGAGATGTAACGCAGTGTTTCCAATACAACGGCTTCCATCAGTGGACACTTCTTCCGGTCTGAAAGTCTAGGTTCCCGGTCCCGTCCAATTACCTCGTCTACTTCTCTCTGCAATGACTTCTGTAGTTCCGATCTTTTCGCAAGGATATTAATGGCAGATAGAAGAGTCCCCCTTGTTGTTAAATATGCTGTGAAGTAGCATCATGCCATTGAATTTAAATATGATATTCAAACTTGTTACTCGCGTGCGCGCCTGAGTGTGGAGAGAGAGAGAGAGAGAGAGAGAGAGAGAGAGAGATACCTGCTCCTGAAATATTGTAAAGAATTCCATATATGTTATCATCATTGAACCATATGTCCCCATTTTTATTTCTTTCCTTTAATGCCTCTTTCATAGTATGATATATTCCTGTTTCTTCACAATCCTCTTTCTGTATTTAAGAAACAAATATATCGATGAAGATTCGTCAATCTAGAATTATTCTGTTACAAATATACGATATATATAAATTGTGACATAAATAAATAACTAAATGATTATGATAAAAAAAATTGGAAAACATTGAACAAAAAAAAAACTAGCATGTTTGATAAAGAGAAAACGTGAAATGTGTCCTATAGTATTTGATCAAAGAGACCAACGTTCAACAAAACCTAAGATCACAATATCGTTATTGCAATTAGATGAAAGCTTCGAAATTAGACACAGATACAAAGTACCGATAACATCTCTAATATATCCAAAAGTTGCTGATGTACGCTTTTAGCTTCATGATAGATTGATGACATTGGAAGAGGGAGAAAACGTAGGAAGGGGGCCGCACTTAATACTCCATCCGTTCCTGGATTAGCAAGGCGATTTGCTAATTCCTGCTCCAATTTAATCAAAGGTTGCAGAGGACCTTCTTTACCAAAACTTCGACCAATGATCTGCCAAGTATTCCAATTGAAAACAAAATATAGATAAGGTATTTGAAACATTTTCAAAGATGTCTTTTTCCCTTCAAATTATCATATTAACCTATTTGAATTAAAAAACAAAAACATCGTTTATCCAAGTTTTTGAAAACAAAACCATCAATTTCTTAATAAAGGTAAAATGTAATGTTGCAGAATTTTAATGTTGAAAACAAAATAATGTAGATAAAAACAAGAACATACCAGAACTTCTATAGTATTTAATATAAACTCATCCACAATCTCAAACGGATTGACGTCATTAGAGATGTTTTGACGTAATTTTTCTTTAAAACGAATAAGATTTTGCAATACTTGATTTTCAAGTGACGGTTTTCCTTCTCCATATGTATGGAGCAGACGATAAACAAATTTTCTTCGTTTTTCCCAAAGCGAGCTAGGTGATGCGAATACAACATCTGAATATTCTTTAAATAAGTATTTTCCAGTAAACGTTGGGGCTCTATAGGCGCTAATTGTAGCACAAGGTTCTTGCAAAAAAGTCTCTCGCAACACCTCCACTGAATTGATACAGAAAAATTTCTTGCCGAGCATTTGAAACTGGAAAACATCCCCAAACTGTTGTGTCCATTCATACAGTTTCTCGTGCAACCTAAAGACGTCGACTTCAAAGATCACTCCAAAAAAGGGATATCCTTTGGGTCCAGGGGGGTCATTTTTAGCACCAGTGTAAGATTGAAAGGCGATAAGAATACAAGCTGTTAGAACCGCTACGCACAACATGTACTCCAACATTTTGGAATTTATATCCGCCTTTTGGCAAGTAATTCTAATGCAGTCAAATAATTGACCGGATTTTTGTTGGTTGTTGATTTTTGGCGTACGCTGAATTAAATAATGGACTGAAAAATTATTAGCCTCAATTTAATATTTATAAAACATCAATTTTTATTTTTACTCTGTTTTATTTGTTGAAGACTATTGTTTACAATTTGAAGGAGATAACAAAAATACATCAATAACAAGTGGTTTTTATCTAAATTATTGCATCACTACAGGTATTGCACACTAGTTGAATATTCCTTAAAACATAATAAATGTAGTTGTTACCATCAAAATTTTGAAAACGCTAAATAAATCCAAATGCAAACATAAGAATAATCATTTTCTAATGATAATATAAGAGCTAAATCTCTTATCACACATTTAGTCATATGCGTTAAAACATATTATAAAGTGTGTCAGTACAGAAACAGCAGTTAATAAAAATATCTATTTCTTGATATCAGAAACTAAATATTTGCTTAATGAATTTTGATTGCACCAATGCAGAGCAATACTAGGATACTTTTCCTAACAATTAAATTTCTTCAGAATATGTTGTATCTTTTTTCACAAATTATATTGACATGCTTACATTTCTCCAAAATAGTGTGTTGATCTTTTTTTTAAATTCATAAACCTATAAAAAGTGATATCGTTAGTCTATGAATAGGCTAAATATATCATTGTCCCGTCAAGCAATCAGGTAAAATACAAAACATACTGACTGTATAGAGAGGTCGAGATATAAATCGAAATAATACCACCATTACCTATACCAATATACAAACAAGCGAAAAACTTCATCTTTATCTGCATTAACATAAAAAACAACCACCGTTTCACAAGCAAGGTATCTCCGTATATTTTCAAGTTTGTTACGTGCCCGATAATTTATTTACACTTTTTAAAAGTCGGGCAAGAACTAACTTTTATTTGTGCCTTAGGTCATGTACATATTGATCTACATAGACAGAGTTTGTGTATAGCGACTCTCTCTTTTCATTTTAAAGTAACGTTAATTTAGCTATATATTTTTAATGCAAAATTTATCGCATTATCATTAAAGTTTTATAGTCCACTCAAACAAAAAGACAGTTTTTGTCATTATCCTGTATTCTACTTAATGTAAATGTTAAAAACTTAAGCCTGCTTTATTTTTAAGAAAACCTACTAAACGCATTAAGAAATGTGTATGAAAAAGGATTAACTTTTCAATAAATGAACCATTGAGGAGAAAATACGTTATATACATGATTAAACACTAATAATATTTAGATTGTTTTCTGGTATCATGAAAGCTTGCATGTATGTCCACCTGTCTAACATCAACTCATCCAGCAATTACCAGTAAAACAATGCTCGACAATTTAGAACCCTATGCATGTTGTAGTCAATAGGAATCTTAAGTTCACAAATACCAAAATGGCTACTCCATAAAAAGACGAGATTACTCTATTATTCACCATGTTACTTACAATTATCGATGGTCTTAGTCTGCTAAGATTTGGTGCTATAACACAGGACAACTTGTCCTATCACCGATGAGTTTCTTTCTTCCGATTCACCACAAACAATTCCTGGTTGATCCGTAACGTGAAATCACGTTAGAAATGCTACTAGACATAAGGCGGACAATCGACTCAAAGTGATGGATTGTTTTGTTTTTAGTTGGTTGAGAATTTATATTTGCATAAACACAGAAACTTTCTTAACAAGATTAAGAAAAAGATGTTATCCAATAAAACATGTCAAAGACATGTACGATAGATTATAAAAGCTACCAATTGTAAGGCATAAATTAAAACTTTTCAAAAGAGAATGAATAAAATTGACACATCTTGAGTAGTGTCAATAATTGAATCGTTTTCATTGTAATGCTTGACGCTTTTTTATTTTTTTGGCCAAATTTCGGTGAGTTTTGTTTTTGTTTGTGACCACGCCCTTTTAATAAATAAAAATATGCATAAGAAGATATTAAATAGATCGGAAAAGACTTGTTTACATATCAAGTTACATTATTGATCACCAAAATCCTACCAGTCAAGGTTAAACTTATCGATCAGAAATAATGCAAAACGTGTGGAATGTGAATACTGTATTTAAATATAAAGTAATTACTTTTCACTAGATTCTTTCTTAAACACAGACAAATGTAATGCGTATCATGTCAATTATCTATGAAGTAAAACCAAACTAAATATCACTTTTTAAATGATTTTTATTGTCATGTTAAAAAATGATACTCTTCTTAATAGATGTTAAAAATTAATGATTAATATAATAGAATCATCCTATTGTCAAAACTTTGGAAGGCCTCATTGGGTTAAAACCCATGCAATTAAGATGAAAATTTTACACAGATTTATGCAGGTTGACAATTAATTTAATATGATGTATTTGCGTAAATGAATGTGAAGAACGACGGCATACATAGTCACGACGAGCACGCTTATCAAACTTTCAATCATGTAGTATGCGTACCTACAGACGAGTAAAACTATGAAAAAGTAAGCAATTTCATACTAGGTAAATATCCGTTTGTAATACAGAAAGGCCAACGGATTTTGCATCTTTTATAAAAGTTACATATGAATTCAGTGAGGAAGGTTTTTCTCCTTTCATACATAGATCGATTTCATACCATACGTCGACAAACTGATGGAGAAAATGTACCTAATAGCGCTTACGTATTCTAAAGAGATTTAATTGTAGGACGAAACTAAAAGTCTCCGAAGATTGTAAACAGTGTACACCTTATATAGATAAGGATATATATCTTCCTTTTGGTTGTTTTATCTAGGATGATAGGGGTTATCTTAAGGTACAAGTATGTAAATTAAAGTTTCAGTAGATGCAAATGAAAAATAAATACATGTAGATCCTGTATAAATAAAAATTCATTTTCCCCCCAGAATATTCCTATGTTTATAATCAAGTCCCTATTCTAACACTAACAGGATGATTTTATAGTCATGTCACATGTTGAGCATTAAAAAACATCCTAAACAATTGTTTATATATGGTATATAAACCTACATCAAACTCAGTGAACCCCTTGCGAGTCCCAAGAATCGTCCAGGGGCTAGAGTCTAAACAATTTTAAAGAATCTGCAATATGTCAAAATGCTTGCATATAAGTAAAACCGTATGTTATAACATTTTCATTTTTGTGAGCAATTAAAATGGTTTCCTTTGTACAATTGGATCCCCAATGTGGCCCCAATCTACTCATCAAAGTTTTGATTTTAACATATTTGATTCTTCACTATCTTAAGTTGCTTCCACTAAAGTTACATCTTTTCTAAACAAATGGTTTTTTAGAAGATTTTTCAAGATTTTTCTCTATATATTCCTATGTAAAAATCTGAACACATTTGAATTTACCTTACATGAGGATGCTTCCACACAAGTTTCAGCTTTGTCTGGCCAATTGGTTTCTGAGAAGAAGATTTTGAAAAACTTTAATCTATATATTCTCATGTAAAAGTTTGACCCCCCCATTCTCGCCCCACTTTTACCCCGGGGGTCATGATTTTAACAACTTTGAATCTACACTACCTGATGATGCTTCCACATAAGTTTCACCTCTCCTGGCTGATTGTTTTCGAAGAAGATTTTTAAATATTTACTCTATATATTCCTATGTTAAAATTCGACCCCAATTGTGGCCTCACCCTACCACCGGGGTCATAATTGTCACAACTTTGAATCTACACTATTAGAGAATGCTTCCACATAAGTTTCAGATTTCATGGCTGATTGGTTTCTGAGAAGAAGATTTTAAAAGATCTACTCTACATATTCCTATGTAAAAATTCGACCCTCCCCCCATATTGTCCCACCCTACCCCCAGGGGTTATGATTTTCACAACTTTGAATCTACACTACCTGAGCATGCTTCCATATAAGTTTCAGCTTTTCTGACTGATTGGTTTCTGAGAAGAAGATTTTTAAAAATGTTATTTATATATTCCTTTGTAAAAATTCGACCTCCATTGTGGCCCCACTCTACCCCCGGGGGTCATGATTTTCACAACCTAGAATCTACACTACCTGAGAATGCTTCCACATAAGTTTCAGCTTTTTGGCCAAATGGTTTTTGAGAAGAAGATTTTTGAAAATTTCACGAAAATTATCTCTCCTTGTAAAAGGTCGTGGTCCTTAATTTTCACAACTTTAAATCCCCTTTGCCTAAGAGTGCTTTGTGCCAAGTTTGGTTGCAATTGGCCCAGTGGTTCTGGAGAAGATGTCGAAAATATGAAAAGTTTACAGACAGTCGGACGAGGACAAAATGTGATCATAGAAGCTCACTTGAGCTTTCAGCTCAGGTGAGCTAAAATCGTTAAACTTATTTCTTTATTTATTTAAGTGCATGTTTTTTTCAAAGAATTTGTTATACTTTTACTGAATGAGGCAGATAATAGCAAACAGCTATATAAAACAGCTTCTTTTCTCATATTGCCAATTAGCAAATGTATTCTAAAGCAGCCTATTTTGACTATTAATGTCAATGTAGATGTTGATCGCCAGTATTATATACATATTAATTCAAATGATAAAACAATGGTTAAACTTAACATCTTACCTTCCTATTTACTTTCAACATCAATCTAAAATATTTAATCAGATACTTCAGCACAGTTGTTGAGCGTAAAGACAAACTTTGCTTAAGTTTTTTGTTCATACATGCATCCATAGATTCTACTGGATTTTGTTTTTTAATTTAGAATGGCCATTAAAATCGCCATTGTCATTTTTAACATTTTAATACCAGCATTTCCTTAATCATCACTCAGATAGAAAGAAGAATCTAATGCTCTTTGAATACATAATAACTAATAATTATAAGATGGAAAACCTGGTTCTCAAATTGAAATATGATATGTGGTAGTTGTCTATAGCTTATATAACATCAGAGATACATGCAGCAATCATTACAACACAGTTTTTTGTCAATAAGATTTAAAATAAAAATCAACCAGAAAATCTACTCACACCGTTTCATTGTCAATTTAGGATTTCATATAAATATCTCACATATAATATTCTCTGTCAACATTACATGTATCACTCTGTAGTTGTTTTGTATCATACATGTTTCAGTTATATGCAATAAAGCATATAAAGCGAAGGGCTTGATAGCATTTGACCACGCTCCGACCGAAATTATCACCTCATAACACATTAAAAAAACATATATTGAAACCACTTTTTTAAAGTAGAACATACTATGTATTACAACGCGGAGCAGCCAATACCGTTTATCGGTTATGCTATAAGACACGCACATTTTGTGTCACTTATGTTTTATGAAGTTATTGGGTTTTAGGATTCTAAATTGATTCGTATTGTTATCACAGACAAGACAGTTGAAAATGTAAATATAAAAACATAATGCCATAATTGTGGGGCTGCAAAATTATTCCTAACGAGATATTTAAATTTTGAATACTAACTTACAACCAGTAATACACCCTGAGTAATATATTTGAATATAAGAATGCATATTTTGTCAGAATGAAAATACCGATGCTGTGAAGCAGACATTTATCGTTTACTGACGATTTACAAAACGTACCTTTTTCTGACTGGGTTTGTGGCGGGCAAGAGCTGACCATCTCCGTCTGGGGAAACGTTCAGGCTTGAAGCAGAATGGGTCATCCCAGTATTTCTTACTGTGATGCATTGTCAAGACGTTAGGTACGATCTGTTGTAAAACAGGAAATACACTTAAATTAATTTATTATCCAGATACCAAAAATGTTAATCTTCTGCACTCATTTAGTATCGTATACAAAGTAAGCGTACATTGTAAAGATTTACATTTTCAATGCGATAATCATGACATTCAAACTTATATTAAGTATTTTTGCATTGCAAGCAGCATGAAAGTACCGGATAATAACGTTGAAAAATTGTGCGAGGTACTAGTATTATGAGTGATTTCCGAAAATTAAAAGATGTCAGATTCTCCTTAAACATTTTTTGTGTTAATTTCTCCAGGTAAAAATACATTAGTATTAATGATTGGATGTTTTTCCTTTAATCGATTTGAATTGTACTTCTTTGACAGGTATGTGTATTTCTTTTTGAGTAAGTGAAAAAGTGAAGGAAACGGTTCCTTGGTACATACTATAGGAATATGTTTTTGAATTTTGACAATGGGGTCAAATATATAAAATTGTCTTCATCGAAGTAAACCCAACCATCACTTGATGTTGTGTTGTGTCGTAGATAAACAATGTATCTCTATTGTCTCGATCCACACAGCTACAAGGGGTACCAGCTTACGATAGGGCTTAATGTGCGGTTTCTTCCCCATCCTCGGGAAGTCAATGACAATCATCTGCTTAGCCCTACAGATATCAGCCTTATCAGTCCTATGACTTGGAGAAAGAATTAAATTTTTTCAATAGTGCATTCAAGGCATAATTCAAATTCCAAAACATGCAGACCTGCATGTTAAATAACGAGTCAAAAAATATAAATTTCCAACGAAAAGGAACAATAATGATAATGCATCGGGGGAATTTCTTGATTTGCTAAAGACAGTGTTTTTTTCCCTTCTTTTTCTTCCTAAAAATCTTTTCAAAATGAAAATATCCCTCTTTTTACAATTAACTGTTGTATCATATTTATTTTTCTCTTTTATTTCTCCCCTATTATATATATCTAATATTTCTGCATCAACCTACCAATGTGTTCTTTGCCACACTGTATCCACCAATGGTTGTTGATTGTGGTGGCATGAAGTATAAGAACCGGGACATGGGAGATGTAACGTAGTGTTTCCATGACGACGGCTTCCATCAGTGGACACTTCTTTCGGTTTAAGAGTCTTGAATTATGGTTCCGTCCAATTACTTTATCTACTTCTCTCTGCAATGACTTCTGTAGTTCCGGTCTTTTTGCAAGGATATGGATTGCAGACAGTAATGTTCCCCTCGTTGTTAGGTATGCTGTAAAGTAGCATCATGCCATTGTATTTAAAATACTTTATTCAAAATTGTTCACACACACACACACACACACACACACACACACACACACACACACACACACAGAGAGAGAGAGAGAGAGAGAGAGAGAGAGAGAGAGAGAGAGAAATACATCCTGCGGTAATATTATGAAGTAATACATATATGTTGTCATCATTGAACCATATATCCCCGTTTTCTCTTTTTTATTCAATGCCTCTTTCATAGAACGATATATTCCTGTCTTTTCAAAACCGTCTTTCTGTATTTAATAAACACATATATCGACAAACATTTGTCATTCTAGAATTTACAAATATGCGTTTTGTAAAATAAATGAATGTTTTAAAATAATTTGAAAAAAAAAAAAAAAATAAACCTAGCATAAAAAATAAAGAGAAAACATGAAATCGAATGAGTACTATCATGGTATTTGATCAATGAGATCAACGATCCACAAAAGCTCATGTCACAACATTTGTAATTGATTCAGGTGAAAATTTTGAAATTAGACAAAATATACATTACCGATAACATCTCTAATGTATCCAAATGTTGCTGATGTACGCTTTTCGCTTCATGATAGACTGATGACATTGGAAGAGGGAGAAATCGTAGGAAGGGAACAACACTTAACACTCCATCCGTTCCTGGATTGGACAGGCGATTTGCTAATTCCTGTTTTAATTTCATTAAAGGCTGCATCGGGCCTTCTTTACCAAAACTTCGACCAATGATTGCCAAGAATACCAACTGAAATTAAAAAAAATACACACGGCGTTGATGCATTCAAATCTTTTATTATTTATTTAATCTTATTAACCATTTAAATTTTAAAAATAAAAGATCTGGATAAGCTAATTACATACAAGTTTTTGAAAGAAAACCATCAACTTATTAAAGATACAATGTAGTGTTTTAGAGTTTGAAGAGGGCTAGATTGTTGTCGTCATTTTAAGGGTATATTTACCTTCTTTAAGCAAATAACTTTGTACAAAGAAATATGAAAATATTCATATTTTAAACTTTAAATATTGGACTTTTTTTTCTTACTAAATTATTGATTTTTTGGTCAAAAATATATTTAAATGTTTAAAACTGATAATATGGTTTATTTGATGACTATCCAGCCTCCTTTAGGTTAAAAACAAAATACTGAGTAATGTATATTTCGCGAAGACTTTATTTCGCAATTTACTTCCGATAAACTGGTTCACGACGACTAATGTTCGCGACCAAGCATTATCACACCCGTCTTGTTTAACAACCATACAATAACGATTGGTTCGCGGCGAGAAATATTTGCGACGACGATGCCTTCGCGAACGTCGCGAAAATTTCTCGCACGCGAATAAAAGTTGATTTTAAGTAATGCATATCAAAATCAAGAAATTACCAGCATTTCGATAGTACTCATTATAAATTCATCCACAATTTCAAATAGAAATGAATATCTGAAAAATAGTGGGGAGGTTTTAAGAAATTATTGTGTCTATTTGTGCTGAAGAGAGTTTCTTACAATTTAATATAGATATCAAAATTGAACAATTATTGGTTTTTATCTAGATTATTGCATTAATGCAGCTATTGCAGACTGAATCGATAATCCTTGAAATTAATATCAATAATAAAAAAGTGCAGTTGCTCCCATCAAAATTTGTGAAGCTCCAAAAACCCGAATGCAAACATTGGAATAATCATCTTCTAATGATCAGGCAAGATCTAAAATTCGTACAACATAATAAGTAAACTACACTAAAGTCTACGTAGCGCTTCATGAGGTTTTTCTAGATTTCTTCAAGATTGTTACACAATAGGTAAGTTATTCACCTTTTTTAAAAGTAGGATTAGAAGTATCACATATTTTCTCCCTAAGTTATGAAAATACTGAGCTTTATAGATAACTTTTATACTTAGCGTTTCTTTCTTTTCATTTTAAAGTTACATAAAGTTTGCCATACATTTTTGTAACAAGACATTTCACAAAATATATCGTTTTTTGATGCGTAACTACTCGCATCATTATTTAAAACACAGTTCACCTCAAACAAAATAACAGCATATACATATCCTGAAACGTGCTACTACACCTTCAAAACGAGCAGTGCCGTTCAAAAAGCGTTCTTAACCGAACCGTGCAATTAGCACGTTTCAGGGTCTGTATCAATATTTTATAAACTGCTTAATTTAAGTGTTTAAAACCTTCTTTATTTTGAAGGAAACATACAAAACGCATTTATAAATGTATATTGAAAAAAAGGATTATATTTTACAATGAAAATATCATTGGAAAAAGAAAAATACGTTATACACATGGTTAAACAATGGTTTGATATATTTTTTGTATTAATAGAATAACTTTTTTGTCAAAAGTAAAAAAGGTAATATCCGATAATAAATGTCAAAGACATGAACGATAGATCATAAAAGCTAATAATTGTAAGGTATAAATTAATAATATTTCGAAAAGAAAGAATAAAATGACTTTGGTCAGTTAGTGCTGATTGTTGGCGAGGACTGAATCTAAAAACAATCGACGGGAATAATTATTTATTTGCTTTATAATAATAATAATAAGGATAATTGTTTATTGCGATAATATTTTAAAATTCTATGCTTTCAACAACTGACTTTCATTTATAGTATTGCATATCTTATATATATCAAGGGAACAGCGCCCCCTCGGTGTGACAGGTCGGGTAGTAATCAGCTCCAGTAGTAATATTGGATGATTTTTGCGATATACGCAGCTTAGTTTCTATCTGGAGGGACTAACGTGTTTGTGTGTGCTCGCCAGCTTTATAAATGCCTGAGGAATCACCTAGTAAACCGACCAAAAAGAAAAAGACAAGAATCAAATCTAGCCAGCAAGAAGAAGGCAGTATGGCGGCTCCCGGTAACCAACAAACGTAAGGTACGGTGAAATTCCAGTGCACTAGCCCTGCATTCCACCAATCACATATCAATCCTGCTGTCTATAACCACAACAAAGACTTTCATCAGATGCAACAAATGCAACCAAATGCCTGCTCACATGCAACGTTTACAATCAAGAAAGTACCCGAGTACTCCTCAGGTCACCCCTAATGATCACAAGATATATGTACTCGTTTCGGCATCATTTCAAAGAGGTTCGAAAGAGACATCTTTTACTTCCACGCAGTCTGAAATAAAGAATCTAAATTTAAGAGTTCTAGAAGTAGAAAAAAGTCAAGAATTTATATCAAAATCGTTCGAAGAAAAACGAGGTCAATACAACGATAGCGTTGGAAGAAATCAGTGAACTGAAGCCTGTGTTTGAACACACAGTTACCGAAAACAAGCGTCTAATTTAAACGAAGAAATCATAGATCTTCATTGTATAGATCAATGAGAGATAATTTGATTTTCTATTTCATTAAAGAAAATGAAAATAGGAGGGCGGAAAACTGTGAAGAGACCATATCTGATGTGACCGATATAGTCTAGTCAAAATAAAGTTTAACGTCAAACTAATTGCAACAAAAGAAATTTTTGTGGAATTTGAATTAACACTTATGTTTAAACAACAATTTAAAAATCGATAAAAATCGATCGGCTAGTGTTTTCTTAAAATCAAATAAGCTAATAACATTTGTGAAATTACGTAACGTTAGAGCTACCGTAGAGTAAAAGAGTTCACAGAGGGAAATGACCGCGATGTAGCAGACGAATTCGTGTTTTGATATAATTAATTTTGCCAGTATTGATTAGCATTTTAATGGAATAAAAGACTCAAAGTAGTATTGTAGATATGTGTAAAGTGTGAAATTCATAAATGAACGTTCAGTACTGAGAACACTCTTACTGTCTACGGTGAACAACTTCACTCTTTCGACGCCTTCTTATGAATTAATTTTAAGTTTAAGCCTAGAAAATGTCATAAGTCGTTTTGTTATTAATAAAACGAATAACAATTTATAAAAATAACCCAGAACAATAAAAAAAAAGCATTTGATCCTATGCTACTTCGGGTGAACAAAAAGTATGGAACGCAGTTCGCCTCGTAATATAGACTATTCGCAACTAACGAAATGAGCATGGAAGCTTTGACGTTTTGAGGGTAAACTGACCTTTTCAAGTTTAATATGTACCATCACTATCTTATTCCAATTGCTGTCATTTAGTATTTTCCATTTTTAATACGATTTTTCGGTGAAGATTGCTTTTTTAATACCGTTTAGTTTCATATATTTTTTTTTTTCAAAATTAATTTTGGCGGCTCTATGATATTTAAAAATTTTTAAAATTGCGTCTTCTTCTGAAATGCTTAAATACATACTAGTTTCTATGAAATGTTTTAATTTTTCTAAATCCCGTAGATACAATTAAAAGTTTAATTCGTGATTTAAAAGGTTCGTCATCGAACTCGCGTCTGACTTGTTCGTATAATTAAAAGTTATATATAGAGATTCTGTGTAGACTAGTGTATTGACTAATGGTAATCTTTATGAACATAGAATAGCGTTCTGCATAATTAGATAAATAATTTAACTATGTAAAGTTTATACAGTAGATTACTGATATGCTGCGCAGACAAAATGGCCCATTGAAGGATGAGTCAATATTTCAGTCAACAGATCTAGAAATTTCCCAGAAATAACTTTTTTGTGAAATGTTTCATGAGTCTAACTGAAAAAAATACAGTGTATCCGCCTCAAAGGATATCAGTGAGGGTTATTATAAATAATTACTGTAAAGGTTATACATGTATGCCATATAAATGTATTTTTTTAATTCTTTCAGGCTCCTTTCCATCATTAATGACATGTCTCAGCCTCGGCATGCTCACGATGTAACCATTTTTAATTTTGTTTGAATAATTTTTCATTGTTCTTGAATGCTGTACAAAATATGGTCAAGTAGCAAACGGGCCACCATTATTGTGTATATGTACTTTACTGATCATACAAATGACTTCATTTTGGGAATGGAATTATGCAATCTATATATTTTAAAAATATCATTAAAAAAATTCTCACTCAGTTTTGATAGCAATATCCAAACTTGAGTGCTTTATAAAACTTCATTTCTTATCCATAACAAGAAATGTCTGTCTTCCGTTCTTTTTGAAAACCGTATTAAGTGTTTTAGTACGAGGAAATTTATCCCCTTTCGTAGAATACATAATGTCGCATCAACATTGTTACACAATTTAATTTTCCATAATAGTCGAATATAAATATTACAATATATAGTTTATGTATTTCATTTCTTATCCATAAATATAAATGTCTGTCTTCCGTTCTTTCTGAATACCGTAAGTGTTTAAGTACGGAGAATTGATCCTCTTTCGTAGAATACATAATGTCGCATCAACATTGTTACACAATTTAATTTTCCATAATAGTCGAATATAAATAGTACAATATATAGTATATATATTTCACTTCAATTTCTGCGAAATAAGAATGAAGTCATTTTAATATTATGTAAAAAGAAATAAAAAATAAAAATACTACATTATGTTATACAAGAAATTTCAAAATTAAGAGTAAAACTCAATTTTTTTTTATTTATTTAATTTTTGATTTAAAAAAACATGTTTGTTTGAATTTGAAAATTAATCATCTAGCCTCATCAATGTAGCCATACACGCATAATTGTCTTTTGCTATTCTATCTATCGTTCCCACGAACAAATGTATAGAGATTCTAACAAGGTAGAACCCATCATTATGTCATTACGATATTATTGATCCGCTGAACTCATTGCCCTTGGTGATAGTTTAGAAAATGATTATAATCACATTCAGACCTTTATTAATATCGAACATCACTTTTCCGATTAAAAACGTTACACATTGTGTCAAATTAATGTTAGAATCTGAAGCAAATCAAATTTTCCCATAGTTGTTTTAATGTTTGGTTTTGATGTTTTTAATTGTATTGTAAAATTAAATGGTTTATTTCAAGGCATGGTGTCATATATAGAAGCTGACAAACTTTTCTCTGGCTCAAGTTAAAACAATTGAATATATTCGTATTTATAGTTATATTTTATATACTTTAAGAAGGTAACTACATGTACCTAAATATGTCTTTTAAATAATTTGAAGATTTCATATTGTTTCTTTCAAATAAGCTCCATATGATTCTTTTCATGAATCTTGCATTACTTATTCACTTAAGAAATAAATTCAATATTTATTAGTGTTATATATAATATAAAATAGTTTGGGCCAGTTCACGCTTTTTAAACAACTTTATATCGTATATAACTAATAAATATTGAATTCATTGCATATAATTGATTTTTTTGTATTAATTGAAGATAAAAACAATATTTTTTAGCCAATCAGAAAGCGTGGTACAACCAGAATCAAATTATATAAAAATATAGCGTGTTTTACCAATCGTACAATAGTACGATAGTACCAATAGTGTATTTTAAAAAGATGACAGTCTTAAATTTCAGTTTTTCTCATTTTTTCTTAAAAAAATAAGTATTTGACCCAGAATTCGGATGGCTACACAAACATAAAGATAATAATTGTATTGTGATGTAGTGTGCTGTCTAAAAGGTTTTACAAAATCGACTTGTTTTTAAATTGACTATACTGTATATAATGTCTTATTTCCGGTTTTTATCGATTTTGTCACAAAAATGCAGTTTTTAACCCAAAAATTTCCACTTTTGAAAATGCTTTTTTAAAGTACTGTGTCTTTAAATATATATGGCATAAATGTCACCATATATTTTAGCTTATTTCTTACAGTTTTGTCATAAGAAATAAATTTTAGAAATTTTCCAGTTTTCAGCGATTTTTGTGCAAAAACCCATATTTTGACGCCAAAATGCGCGAAAAGTAGCCGATGGATTTCTGTCGGTTTTTTATATGATCAATAGCATATGTCAATAGATAGAATTATACCAATAAACCTTTTGTTGCAATTACTTTGAGGTCGGGCGATTTTTTAAGCTAGATTGACTGGACTAATATCCAGGAAAGTATCGACATCGAACGCGCGCATAGAATGGACAGAAAAAAGAAAATCAAACTACGGCCATTAATGGTGAAATTTTCTAGATTCCAACAACGAGAAATGGTTAAAAAAGGTTTCAAAGTCAAGGGCACCAACTTTTCCCTCAGTGAGCAATTTTCAAAGGAAATATGAGACAAACAAAAAACCTAATAGTCCAGTCAATCTAGCTAAAAAAATGTCCGCGTATATCAAAGCAAATGGGTAAGGAAAAAAGACGGCACTGGTGAAGGATAAGCTGTAAAAGGAAAAACTGGTCACTGACCCAAACACAGGTGTTACAACAGAGGGGGTGTACAAGGAAATGGAGGACATAAGACTCGCGGAGGAGCTCACGGAAAAGAGCGTGGTGGTGGACAGAGCTGCCGAAGGGGGAAATAGTGGCGCGAGGAGAATGACAGCTGTAAAATTTGCACGGTGGTTTCCATACTATATGGGCAATACTTATCTTTACAAAACAGGTTTTTTTTTTTGTAAATAAAGCAATTTATGTTAACCCTTGACATATTATTGTTATGTCTTATGTCTTCATTTATAAATACCATCTTTAATTTTTTTTGTTTTAATTTTATGAAGACTTTTTTTCACTGTTGTACATTTTCTATTACAAGTTGTTATTATCTATATTTGTATATCATGTTCTGCAATTGTCTGCATTAGATATTGACTTTATACCTTAATTGTGTGTCTTGAAGTTGCTGGTTTTATTATCTTTGTTTGTATATCATGGTCTGCATAATATTTTATGTTATGTTATCTATGGTTATTTGTAAGTGTCAAGTCTACAATTTTCAGAAATATAATCTGCTTATAACTTTGTGTTTCAATAATTTTTCCAGACGGCTTGGAAACTCTAAAGGTTTTATTTTCCTTTTCCTTTCATTTTAACGTATGTATTTGTTGTACTTTTTTTTCCTTCATGCAATGTTTTCCATAAGCGTCAGCTTCAGCAGTTGTCTGTCTGGCTTTGACACTTGTTTATTGTCTTGGTGCCATGCCCTAACGCTCAGCATATCAAATTATGTGTGTTTGTTTTATTTGTTCAAATACATGATATCTGCTGTATGTATCAACTGTGTACATTGGTACGCAATATGTTTTTGCACACTTTTACCAAGGCAACATTTTGGGTGTTAAGAAAGCTACGTGTACAGCAGCTGTGTGTGCAGAGTTGGGAAGGTACCTTTTGTTTTACAACTAATAATACGCATTACTCAAATACTGGCGTTATTTACTATATTTTAACAACTGTATTTGTTTAAACTTGTTGGATGATGTTGTTAGGACCAGTAATAACTAAGATATAATTATAAGAAAGCAGCTGCTCCAAAACCATCAGCTCTTTAAACCTTAACCTTCTCCAGCATCTGAAACCTATGGGTCAAATTCAGCATTTATGGCTGTCAGGTGCATCAGTATCATAAGACGCACATCCATGCAAGTTAAGTGAAGTTAGGACCATTAATAACTGAGATGTATTTTTTAGCATCCTTGATAATGGAGATCAGCTCCGCATCTGAAGGGATTCATTAACATTATAGTTAAATCAACTATGCAAGTTTGAAATAGTACTATTATCTTTTAAACATGGGATCTGTTCCAAAAAACTTTAACCTCAACCAGCAGCCGAAACTTATGGCTCAGATTCAGCATTCAAGCCTGTCTGGTCCATCAGTATCATTAGACACATCATCCATGCAAGTTTTATGAAGTTAAGACCAATAAAAAACAAACAAATAACCATCAGAGGACACCTGCTCCAAAAACTTTAACCAGCTCTAAAAACCTTAACCTCATCAAGCATCTGAACCTATGGCTTAGATTCAGCATTCAAGCCTGTCAGGTGCATCAGTATCTTAAGACGCATCATCCATGCAAGTTTGGTGAAGTTAGGACCAGTAGTAACTTAGAAATTGTTATCAAAGGGCACCTGCTCTAAAAACTTTAACCTGCTCCAAAACCTTAACCTCCTCCAGCATCTGAAACTTAAGGCCCAAATTCAGCATCCAAGTCTTTCAAGTCCATTTGTAGGTCCAGATCCATCATCCATGCAAGTTTGGTGAAGATAGGACAAGTTATAACTTAGATACAGGACCTGCAACAAAAACCTTAACCAGGTCTGGACGCCGGGGGTAAAGCATAAGCTCCCCCCGACTTCGTTTCGGTGAGCTAAAAATAAATATCTGAATTTTACACTTATTTTTGCATATACTTAATCTTTATGGAATACCATTTTTACTGAAAATAAGATCATATGCAATATATCTAACTAAATTTTCGGTAGGGGTTCACGGTTAACTTCCAATTCCCTTTATTTTAGCCCCCCCCCCACCCTTTATAAAGCGATCAAAATATTTGAGAGCATAAAGGTACATTTTCTCCCTCAACTACTTACTAGTTGTATTTTATCAAAAAAAATTCTGTCTGTGAAAGAAGAAAATTGTACTTACCGGTAAATGCCCTCAATTCCACAAATTGAAATCATTCCAAAATTTAATTGGTATTCTCTATTAGAAACGATTTTCGTTTACCTGGCATGAACTCGTTTGACATTTCATAACCTTACTCACTTGACTGATGAATAAACTTACCGATAACTGAAAATGTTGTCACATGATATGTTAAAGAGCTAAAACTCTAATCAATGTATTGACAGGCATACCGCTCTATTGTGCTAAGGCCCACCCATTATTTTCATCTTTATTAGGTCACCTGAGTAAACTCAGGTGACCTATTGCTATCTGTTTTCGTCCGTCGTCGTGCGTCGTGCGTTAACAATTTACATTTTTAACTTCTTCTTAAAAACTACAAGGCCAATTGTTCCCATTTTTTGGTGTGAAGCATCTTTATGGTAAGAGGAATGTAAATTGTGAAATTGGTGGCTCTACCACCACCAGGGTGCCACAGGTGGGGCCAAATATGCAAAAAACAGCCAAATTTTCAAAAATCTTCTTCTCTACTCCCACACATGTGAGGAAAAAACTGATTGCATGGTTATGATGTCCATGAAGCCCTCTACCAAAATTGTGAAATTCATGGCCCCTGGGTCAGGGGTTCAGGCTCTAGGATGGGGCCAATATGGCCATATAGTAAAAATGTATTAAATCTTAGAAAATCTTCTTCTCTACTCCCATAGATATTTGCTACAAACTAAATACATGGTTATGATGTCCATGAAGCTCTCTACCAAAATTGTGAAATTCATGGCCCCTGGGTCAGGGGTTCAGGCTCTAGGGTGTGGCCAATATGGCCATATAGTAAAAATGTATTAAATCTTAGAAAATCTTCTTCTCTACTCCCATAGATATTTGTTTAAAACTAAATGCATGGATATGATGTCCATGAAGCCCTCTACCAAAATTGTGAAATTCATGGCCCCTGGATCATGGGTTCAGGCTCTAGGATGGGGCCAATATGGTCATATAGTAAAAATGTATTAAATCTTAGAAAATCTTCTTCTCTACTCCCATATATATTTGTTAAAAACTAAATGCATCGTTATGATGTCCATGAAGCCCTCTACCAAAATTGTGAAATTTATGGTCTCTGGGTCAGGGGTTCAGGCTCTAGGGTGGGGCCAATATGGCCATATAGGAAAAATGTATTAAATCTTAGAAAATCTTCTTCTCTACTCCCATAGATATTTGTTTAAAACTAAATGCATGGATATGATGTCCATGAAGCCCTCTACCAAAATTGTGAAATTTATGGTCCTGGGTCAGGGGTTCAGGCTCTAGGGTGGGGCCAAAATGGCCATATAGTAAAAATGTATTAAATTTAAGAAAATCTTCTTCTCTACTCCCATATATATTTGTGAAAAACTAAAGGCCTGGATATGATGTACATGAAGTCTTCTACCTAAATTGTGAAATTTATGATCCCTGGGACAGGTGTTTAGGCACTAGGGTGGGGCCAATATGGCACAGGAAGGGCCCAAATATCTTGAAAACGGTTAAAATCCCCACCCCTAAACCATATATATTCTTGTTCTTGTGTTAAGGGCCATCAAATGGTATGTAGGTCATGGGCCTCAGGGGTGGTTCCTGACCCCCTCAAACAGGAAGAGCCCAAATATCTTGAAAACGGTTAAGAACCCCACCCCTAAACCATATATATTCTTGTTCCTTGTGTCAAGGGGCTTCATATGGTATGTAGGTCATGGAACTTGGGGTGGTTCCTGACCCCCCTCAAACAGGTAGTGCCTGAATATCTTGAAAACGGTTGAGATCCCCACCCCTAAACCATATATATTCTTGTTCCTTGTGTCAAGGGGCTTCAAATGGTATGTAGGTCATGGGCCCCAGGGATGGTCCTGACCCCCCTCAAACAGGTAGTGCCCGAATATCTTGAAAACGGTTAATATCACCACCCCTAAACCATATATATTCTTGTTCCTTGTGTCAAGGGGCATCATATGGTATGTAGGTCATGGGCCCCGGGGATGGTCCTGATCCCCCTCAAACAGGTAGTGCCCGAATATCTTGAAAACGGTTAATATCACCACCCCTAAACTATATATATTCTTGTTCCTTGTGTCAAGGGGCATCATATGGTATGTAGGTCATGGGCCCTTGGGGTGGTCCTGACCCCTCTCAAACAGGTAGTGCCTAAATATCTTGAAAACGGTTAATATCCCCACCCCTAAACCATATATATTCTTGTTCCTTGTTTATGTTAGTTCACCTGATATATAGTTAAGGACCCCTGGGAACCACATGACACTTTGTGGGTCATCCCTACTCTATATGATAGCCTCGTTCGTTTGGGAGACTTTATAATCGCCCCGATTATAATTACATCTTGTTTTCCCTTGCTTCTTCCTAATGGAGTTATCTTCCTTTGCTTGTTCATTAATTAGTAATTAATCGTTGAATATAATGTAATTATATAGAAGTTGTATGATCAAAAGAGTTATGCAAGGCTTTTTATCATTTGAAACAAAAACAGTTTTTGAACTTTCAAAATAAACAAATAGACTTGTTAATAGTAAAGTAATAATTGGCTAACTAAAATCACTGATATAAAGGTAAAATGATTTTCAAATTGGTATATATGCCAGATGGTGATTCTCAATGAATGTTGAATATTCAAAAATTGGAACAGAAGAAGTGGGTAACTCATGATGGCTTTTATCGATAAAGCTGGGTTTTTTTTTCGTTTGTTTAAATGCCCATAGGGAGAGTTTCTGTCTGCCCCGGGGGGATGGGGGATGGGAGGTTGTTTTAGATAAAACATGAATAATAGCCACCTTGTTATTATTATTAAATTATTTTCTATCAGAGTCTTGCACCTTTTGAATATCAGGTCATGCACTCTTTTATGATCTTTTAAGTTTTTCGCTAAAATTATAGGTTTAATAGTCGTTTTTGAAAGATTTCAGGCAGGGAGGTGGTCGTCATTACAAATTAAAAAATTTTCTATTCCAGAATAAAACTTAACTAAATGCATATATGAGACTCCTTGACAAGTTTGTGTATGGGTTATGCTACTCAGGTGACCGTTAAGGCCATTTGGCCTCTTGTTAAAAAACAACAAATGGCTACAAACAAAGATGATTTACGCTGCAATACTTTTTAAAGAACAACGATAATGCTGCTATCCTCATAATAATAATATGTTGGAACTATGGAAACATTTTAAAAGACGTCGTTTTTGGGAGTTGATTTTAATCAACTCTCCTATGCAGTTACTCTGGTAAACAGAAAGTGAAACAGTGTTTGGACCTAAGCACAAATCATCACCGCTGACAAGAGTTAGTTCTTGAAATAATAGATAAATTCTGTGTAATGTTGCTGAACCATTGTTTTTCAAGAAAATGTATTTAAAAATACCTTGAAAATAGTCAGATTTTAAATAGTACGAACAATTTAGATATTTTTTGTAGTCGTATGCATTCCTACGCCAGAGCGTTCAACCAGACGCTCGGCTGTCTCCGTAAATCTCCGACAGAGAGTCTCTTGGTAGTCGGAGATTAACGGAGACAGCCGAGCGTCTGGTTGAACGATACTAGAGTTCAATATTGCTTGAATCCAGACATGAAATATTTCGATCACTGATTCATAGTTTGATGGAATTAATTATATCTTTAAATATTACACAACATGATTCATATGGGGTTTTCTCGAAATTCTTGTCGGAAAAGTCCGATAATTCATATTATAAAAATGTACGTAATTTAAATAGAGATTAGAAATTACTTGTCATGCTAAATAACATATCGTTGATTCTAAAATAAATAATAATCGATAAAATCAACTCCCGTCAGTACTTCAGTACTTTGATTATTTACATGTGTTTGAAAAACTTCAAAATTGATGTGGGTTTTATATAATTCTTCGTATAAGAAGGGGCACCAGAAAGTAGTTACAGCATATCATCCATTTAATTTTTCTGTACAAGTATTTGATGTTTAGCAAGACATTTCTAATGATCAACCAAATTTGCAGCATAAATCGTAGAATTATAAGCAAGATACAGAGCTTGGTTTGAGTCATGTTTTTGTTCACATGAGTTTATTACATTCAACTTTTTAAACTTGGTATTTCCTATTCAGCATTTAAAATATAAACGAACTAAAGCATGACCTCAGCTCTGTGTACAAACATAGCATTGTGCGCAAAGCCCTGTATCTTGCTTATAACTCAAAGTTTGACTCTCAGATACGGTTAGTAAATAGAAAATTGTGAACAATCAAGGTCAGATGACACGTTCCTCAAAAAATAATTATTATTTTTCAAATTTTAACAGCCTGATAATTTACCAAATAAAATTTTGATATCAGCAATTCAAGTGTATTTTCAATACGATTACATATGAATTGCATACTCTAGTATTTTGCACAATTTCCTGGTAAGGTATCCTTATTTTTTGCAAGAAAGCTTGTCAAAGTACATGTAGTGGTAAATCAATAACATATTCCTGGAAAGAGTGGTATAAAATTTAGGAACATGTCGTCTGACCTTAAAACAAAGGAACAATGCACTAAGACAAAACAAACCCCAGCACAATTAATTCACAAAACACGTTACATTAATCAATTACGTAGAGATCTAACCGAATTATCAATAGAATGAATAGTATTTATAATTTGTTAGTGTATCAGATTTTGCTCATTTTGCGTAGGTAAACAATCAGCTGTCTAATTTACCGAAGTCTATGTTTGATTTGATACGAAAAAAAATTCCAAAATACAGGCGATAGTGCCCCTCAAGTTAAAAAGCATAATTAACGAAAATGAAACGAAAATCAAAACAAGCTAAAACCATCGTCACAAGTGAAAATGTCAACACATTGAAATATTTAAGCTCAATTTACTTCACAAAATCGGCACAAATATATTTTGCAGGTTTCAAATATTCCCTTTGCACGTAAACTGTTGCACAACAAGCACATTCATCTTTGTCTGATTGACCTGTTTATGCATCCAACATGGCTGCTTCAACCAAAAAGAACCTTGTTTTGGATATATGAAATACCGAACCAGAAGTTATAAACTGATAACCCCTTCGCTCTTTATCATTATTTTGGTAAATTACTCAAATGTAAAGCAGAATTAGCCCATAATTTTTGCAATTTATATTTTTCCTTTACATAAGGATTATTTATGCTAAATTACGTTGAATTTGACACAGTAGTTCTTAAGAAAAAGATTTTAAAAATTCACCCCCCCCCCTTTTTTTTTTACAGTTTCGAGGTTTTCTCCGCTTTGAATAAAGATCGGTCTTTCATTTCTGCGATTTACATTCACCTTACCATACGGGTGCTTTGTGCCAAATTTGGTTGAAATTGGCCCGGTGGTTTTAGAGAAGTTCAAAGTGTGAAAGTTTACAGACGGACGACGGACAACATGTGATCAGAAAAGCTCACTTAATGATTCAGATGAGCTAAAAAAACGACAGCTTTGCGCGATTGAGATCATATTACCTAACATTAGGGGTTTTTAAAACAGAGGCGAAAATGAAAAAAGTTCGCTGTTCAAGAGTTTGCATTGAATTTTTTAGGATAAGTTTTAGTATATATTGTAAATCATTAATTACAAACAAAGACAATGTTGTTACTTGCCTTATCAGCAGGGACCAGTACATACTGATCATGCAATCTACCTAGTTCTTTTCTCACTTCTGCATTATTAAAAACAGAATGATATATGGTTTTCATTTGACCTCTCAGTCGTTTAATACGAGATTTTAATATACATCTGATGCTTTTAACCCACTCTGACAAGGTATCAAGGTCTTCTTTTTCAGATTTTGCCCATCGCTTGGCGTAATCTTTATGTGAAGGATCTAGGTTCCCTAAATTTAGGTCCTTTCATAATAAGTGATTTTTAATCCTGTGGTATTTGGTATTGCAAAGTACAAATGTATTCATACTTCAAACCTCCTTCACCTTAAAATTTAAAAAAAATCATATGTTATTGAGTAGTTTAATTCCCTCCGAAATGATGCCTCCGTCTATCAGTATTTTCTTTTAATATTAAGGACAGTTTAACTTTTAAAAGTATAGATAGTATTAGTAGTATGAACATCCTAGGAAGGGAGGTCAACTGCCATGTCTGCAAAGAAATAATACCTTTTGCTTCATTAAAAGATAAAGAGGTATAAATTTATGTAGACTTGTGTTCCCACATATGTACAATTGTATAGTACAAAACAGCCGTGAAACTAAACAATAAGGCTTTTTTTACTTCTTGCTAACTTCCTTGTAACGTTCATTTTAAACTAAAACTCCTCCCCTTTTTGACCTTACAATAACTATAAAGACTGTCTTTATTAGAATGTTTTCAGTCATTTTCTTTTTGTTGAGCAATCAAGTCTATACCAGAACAACAACAGCCTGCCATGTTGTATCTTTCCTGCCGCTCTGTGAATCATCCTGGTATCTTCCATGTGTGGCTATGTCTGCTAGCAATCTCCCATGCTTTTGGTGAGTCTACTATACATAAAATTGAATTCTAATAATAATGTACCTATGTGCGCCTTGCATGTCACATGTAATAATAGTTTTTATGCCCCCCCCCCCCCTTCAAAGAAAGACGGGCATATTGCTTTGTTGCTGTCTGTCTGTCTGTCGGTCGGTCGGTCGGTCGGTCCACTGGCAATTTCCGTTCATTTTCTTCGCAGAGGATGCACATATTGAAATTAAATTTGGTATATAAGTTTATCATGATAATATCGAAGTCAAGTTAGATTTAGGGTACGACTGAGCAATTTTCGGCAGAGTAATGCCTCATGGACTTAGAAAAATTCCAATTAATTGCAGTTTCCGTTCATTTTCTTTGCAGAGGTTATACTTAAAGAAATGAAATTTAATATACAGATTTATCATAATAGTATCTAGGTCAACTTTAAATTTGGGTACATCTAATAATTTTCGACAAAGTTATGCGCATTCGACTTACAAAAATTCCAATTATTTGCATTTTCCGTTAATTTTCTTTGCAGATGTTTCAATTATTTGCAGTTCTTATTCATTTTCTTCTTTTACAAACATCTCTTGTTACTGTAAAGTCGATACACTGATAATCTTCTCAAACTTTGTCATCATAATTGTGAACACACACAATGGATGTTGCGACAGCGAATATTCAATATCCAGAATAAATTAGAAAGATCAAGACGCCACAAAGGCCATAACTTTAATGAAAGCATAAAACTGTAATCAAAGCAGCTTTATATTGTCAAATTTAATTATTTACAAATGTAGCTAGTGTAGTTACAGTGGTTGTTGTTTTAAATTAAAGATGTAACAATTAGGATGTTTTTATGTATAAGAAAAAAAGTTTTTTTGATATTTGCCCTAAATTTCAAAAGTTCATAAAAATACACAAAATATATATGTAACTATTTGAACACGTAAGCATATTAAATACCAAGTTATACTTTAAGAAAGGAATAATGACTTCAACATTTTATCATATTTTTAATTTGTAGTCAATAATGATGAAACATTGCTCTTTTCTTATACTTTGAGAAGAAAAATGTGTCTGCAACAGTCGCCAACAGCGAAATTCTTTAATCTGCCAGTGGGTTTTTCGTGATTACACATGATAAAAGTCTAATGTGAATTCCATCGTGGACGATGGCTGCAGACAAGTTTTTCTATAAATTTGTGTCTTCTTCACAATTTTAAATAATACTGAAAAATGCACTGTCTATGACGTCACAATTACCCTTGTGAAAGCCTATAAATAAGATAACTATTTATATATTCTTAATTTGAGTATGTTTGTGTAAATAAAGGTATCATTTAATTTTTTTCTGATGTTTTTTAAAAAATCACTTTAAAACGGGGCAAAATATGACTGAAACTGTAATTACTTTTTTAGTAGTGCAGTTCATAAAATATCGTTACAATAAATAAATTCTGATTTACCGTGCTAGAGTAGTCAAAAGACAAGAAATTTTCCCCTTGGAACAAGGACAAGCCTAGTGTGTTCTAGTCCCTGAGGCCAACAACCGAAGGCTATAGAACATACTGAGCTGTTCCATGTACCAAGGGGAATATATTTTGGTCTATTGGCTGCTCTTACAGGCATCAATTATTTTATTACCTAATTCAATTTTAGCATCATCGGTTTCTTTCGAAATGCGTCGCCGGTCTTATAGATCAGTCTATATCACACCTCACAGCCTTATTTGCATAATCGGAACTTTTCTGACTTTTATATTAACCAAAAACAGAAAAAACCCGAGAACGCCAAACTACGTCACTCACGGGATTTTAACGAGACCAGTTCGAGACACTTGCAAATCGAGAGAGGAGCTAAGATCGAAAAAGTAAGTAAAAGTTTATGTTTCTTTGAACGACAAGCTTTTTAAATTATTTAAAGTTGCAGAACAATTGTTTATTAATGTGAATTCGAAGTTTTCGGTGATTAGCCTTATCTCGTAAAATATTGTTCAGCATGAAACTGTCTGAACAGCAGTCCTCGATTTTGTCAACAATCCAAAACGTGCTAGGGAGTAGTCTTGTGTCGGTAAGAACATACTTACTTACATTGTTAAACTAGATAAATACCCTTTTTAAAGCCTACAATGCATGAATTCTACTACCCGTTTTACCAAAATGTAAATAATTAATGGTCGTTATGAAATGTGACTTGAAAGACATGTTTTGGTATAAAATGTGCATGCAGGTGTATTATAGTCAGTTTCTACACATTGTTGGTTAAACTAACTGACAGAGGTTAAAAATTATTTTACATTTTTCCTAGAATATTTTTACATGTTCTTTATGTTTGTGCCAATCATGCTTTTATAATAGCCATACAGAATTTCCTCGACATGTTTATAATAGTTATAGTTTTTGGTACATGTACATGTATATTCCTTTTAAATTTATGTCTTAATTATATATTAACGATGAGAGTGTTTATATGACTGTTCATAAATATGATTTTTTTTTTCAATAATACCACAGAACATTAACA
The DNA here is from genome assembly GCA_020458035.1 of Magallana ariakensis. Lineage (NCBI taxonomy): Eukaryota > Metazoa > Mollusca > Bivalvia > Ostreida > Ostreidae > Magallana > Magallana ariakensis. The sequence goes on from CM035813.1 coordinate 25,147,611, forward strand.
ATATTGCTGTTAGAGAGAGAGAGAGAGAGAGAGAGAGAGAGAGAGAGAGAGAGAGAGAGAGAGAGAGAGAGAATCTCATTAAAAGCTATTACACATTTTATAGTGATAAGTCATCCCATATCTCACTAAATGAATTGTCATGGCTGTAATCTTGGTAATGTTTTGATCCATGTCTCAAATATTGCTTATGCACATGGAAAGTTTAATCCGGATTGACACACCCTTATGTTTTGATGTCTAGTAGGAAAGGAGAAATGAGCATATGAAAATATATGGCTGGACCGGGAATCGAACCCGGACAGCTCAGTGGTAGAACTCCTGACTAGAGATGCAGGGGTCCCGGGTTCGATTCCCGGTCCAACCATATGTTTTCATATGCTCATTCCTCCTTTCCTACTACAGATTGATGTAAAGACAGCATTAAACTTTGTAATTATAGTACATATCTTTTTTTCCTAATCTACAGGTATACCTGCTGTTTCAAGATGATCTGGAGATCAGGAAAATAGAGAATATTGTCAATTTTATATATTGCTAAGGACCCAGTCAAGTCCACTGAAGGTATACTTCTATATCATGTGATAAACTTTAATACAACTTTACCTCTTTATTTATATATATATGGTTATAGCTGAGTGAAAGCCAAGCAAAGTCATCTAAATAGCTACAATGTCGTGTGCAAAAGTTAATTGTATAAGGGAAAGGTTCATATGGGCATCTTGTTACAACACTGATTATTTGAGTGGTGGGAACTTCCAAAAGGAATGCCAGGAGTTCAAAAATATTATAAACCTAACAAAGTGTCTTTTACCCTCTCTGAGAGAATGGAACTTACAGGAATCCCATGAATTTCTTCTGCTGGAAATAGGTTTTTCAGATTAGTTTATATTATTGACTCAATCTTATTATGGTGTACATAGAATGTTGATAGTATAGTTGCAACTCATACAGACATTCATCTGTTACATATGTGTTTCTGACTTTGATCTTTTTTCGAAATATTTCCCTTATTTGATATCTTCCTGTCCATTGGAAAACTAAATGTCTCTGAAGTAACACCAGTTGGTAACAAAGGCAGTTGGTTCCTGGGGATTCTGTTTGAACTATTTTGATGCATTACATTTTTAATGTGTGTGCAGACTTGATTGACTTGGGTTTCCTGATTTTTTTTGTATATGCATGTAAGTTACATGGCATATGTAAGTTACATTTAAAAAGTATATCACATGCGACCTACCAGTATAATAGTACATACATGTATTTCATTTGTAAATTAAAAATCATTTTACAAATTTGCAATGTTTTGTAAGACTAAAATTTGTTTTATGGCTTTTAAAGTAACTGAGAGTACATGCAACTGTCTTTTGGCATTGTATATATAATAAAAAGATAAAGAAACTGTGAACTGAGTTTAAAATTAGTAGCAAAATGATGATACTGTATATGTACAATATAAGATAAGACTACATTTTCAGTATCACTTTGAAGCACATTCTTAAAAAAAAAATTGCATTGAATATATGTTTAATGAATGCAATTGTTGCAAAAATTGATTCTCTTAACACTTTATGTTTATTCTATTTTAGTTTCCAGACCAAAACATTAATGGATGTTTCTTGAATGGAATACATGAGGATTAGGATGGAACCTTTTTCTGCCTTTTAACCAACTCACACCATCTTTTGAGGATTTATGTACCCAACCACAGAAGACTGTTCTAAACACATCATTTGTAACATTCTAATTAATATGTTGCATAAAATTGGTTTGGGCCGGCTCTTTAAATGTTACTGGATGTCAGTGGATGAATTGTTTTAACAGTAGGTGTTTACATAATGAATAGCAGCAAAAAATTTTATTAGGTGCACCTGTTTTGTATTTTTCTTACCCATCTTACATATGTTTTTATATTTATATATAACATATTCATATAACATTTTTAGAACAGTTATCTTTAATTGAAAAGTAGCATTGCTATTTTATAGAAGTTTTTTTAAATATACTCCTTTGTATACATGTACAAACAAAAATACTCAGTAACAATGGACAATGGACATAATAAATATAAAGTAATATCAAAAGCAGTATATAACAAATTTATAGGTCTTGTTCATGAACATAAAAAAATGTCTAAGAAATTTATATTATATGAATATTAATCCAAGTTGAAAAAGAACTTAAAATATATAAGATTTTTTCTATTTATTTAAATGTTTGAAAACTAGTCCATTGAATTCTTTATCTAAATAGCTGTACAGTATATTCTATCCCTGTAATATATCACTTTAGTTTTGTTGAACAGCATGTCTATTAGTTTTTTATTTTTCTCAGAATGATATATGCACTCATTAATTTATTTTCATTATATGAAACTTTATACAAGTACTGTTAGGCCTTCTGCGACATGTTCATTGTTTAAATTTCATGAAGTTTGTGAAACGAGTGTAGTGATTTTTTATTACCTTTCATATGACAAATTACATCTATATCTTAAATTGTTGTACAGTTAGTCATATACCTTTAATATATCACTTTGTTATGTTGAAATGCATGTCCATTAGTTTTATGATTTTTTTTAGAATAATATATATAAGGTTATTATAAGAAAATTGATTTTTAAAAAAGAGATCTGATACAACCTTTGTATTTTTTTTCAATAAAAATAATACAGTGTATTAATTGTATGTACAGTGTAATTTTCTCTTAATGATTATAAAAATGCTAGTGTATTATTTGTATGTAGTTGAGTAGATTCATACCTACAAGCAAAACACTTTTAGTATCGCCAGGTATATGTACCAGCTTACTATATTTGATTAATATGTACTTTTTTGGTTATAATTTTTTAAACATTTTCTCTTATTAAATGATTATAAAAATGCTATGTTGACAATAATGCCATATACATTTTGTTGTGTTTTGTTTTGATATAATTTTGCTATTAAATTTATTATGTATTTTTCATGCCTTATACTCATTGTTATATGTATTACATATAAATAAAATACTTGCAAAACTTTTCTCTATTTCATATTTATTTATCTTTTTAATAAGATTAAGAAACGAACTATAGTCAATGCACGTTTTCAAGAGTTGTCTCTCTTGCGGACAACAACGAATGCTCCCCAGGGTTCATGACCCTGAATATTGAGTAGGCTGTGAGGTGTGTATATACAAACGGTCCAACAGATTGCCGTCTATTTGCCGGTGTAACGACGAAAAGTGACCCCCGTAGAATATTGACCCGGGTGTCAAATTTCTACGGAGAAAACTGACCCAGGGTCAGTATTCTATGACAAGTGGGGTCCTTTTTCTACAGTAGAAAACCATTCCAGACCTGTAGATCTACGACCCCCCACACGTTGAAAACTGACTCCATAGAATTTTGACCTCGCTGATAAACTACATAGAAATTATAGAAATCAGAGGTGATATGTGGCATTCATGTTTGGCGAGTGGAAAGGGTGCAGCGAAAGCATATAAAAGATGGATGCGCCTCCCATTGTACCCTGTTACATATATAGCATCAGTTTGAACACAGCTATGTCTGTGTGTAACTTAAAGTACTCGTCAGCTTGCCTTATGGTGCCCCTTCGCTAAGCCATTTTAGATTTGTCTCTACCCTTAAGGTACTTGCATAATGATGCGCTCGCTTGTGCTCCCTTTTTGCATAACTAAAGACGGTAATGATGCGACAGCTCGCCTCTGCTCGTTCTGCTGAATAGGCCCCATTTTTATAGAAGATGATTTCATACACAAACCTTAACAATGACCTATGTATGTACATGTATTGCATATTTTTTAAAGAAAAAATCCGGAAGACAGATGTGAAATTTCGACGAATAAAGCGGATTTTTAAAATTAATATCTCTTCTTTTAAGCTTTAGTGAGTGTCTGACAACCAAACAAAACACCGACATACTTTTTGTGAATGAGGACTTTTGTTTCTCAAATTTGGCTTGGTCTCCACAAAAAATATTTGGCCTCAATTTTATTTTCATAGTTTCTTTACATATTTGATGATTTTATTGATTGTAAGTTTAATACACATAAAACATCACACTAGATGGCATTAAGAATCTTATAGTAGTAGTTCTTTTGAACATGTTTATGACTACAGATATGAGTGATTGATTCTAATAGATTTTGACCAAGTCTGCGTTTAGATTATAAAGTCATTTAAGAATGTAATGCTGCCATTGTATAACCGTTTTAGAACTTAACTCAAACTGCTCACAGGATCAGATCCTATATCAAATACTTGTTTGAGAAGAAAATTATTGGGACCAATTTGTTTATTACAACCCACACGAAAAGTTCGCAAAATGGTTTGCTTTATTCAAATTCTGATATCAAAGTTCCCCCATATGAAATAAATTGTTTCCTTAATATACAAACAACACATGCAAGAAAGTAGAGAAAATGATATGCGGCATCGCTGAATCAAGTTATTGGAGGATGCAATGTTGCAGTGATTCGCAAATGATATCATATTGGACTATGTACATGTAATATTTTACATGATAAAATATTGTTTAAACCATTAAACATTATACATATATTAGACCGAATGCTTTTTACCTGACAGATGCATTTTGTCTTAAATAAACTTAAGAATTAATCTGATCTGTAACGAACCGTCAAATACAATGCAATGCTCTAAAGGATCTTCCTTCTCTCGTACGATTTTCTGTATGCAGTATGCAACACTTTGATGATGACTTCATTTTTTTCTTATCAACAAACATATCTCAATAGATGGTATACTTTATTCACACTCAGTTAAGAGATCACTTATAAAATAACCGCTGTTTTTTCTTCTTTTAGAATCGAGGTTTGAATGCCTGGGACATTTACATCTATATGTTATTAATTATTATTATTAAATCAAAGGAAAGTTTAAAGTTATGTCAGAATATGCCTGTATTAATTGCTAGACTCAAATATAACCTGTTGTAACCTGTTAAACCTGTTGTAACAAGAACAAAATTGTTGTTAGAAATATCAAAATGGGATGATGCATGCAATCGCGGATTTAAGGAGTGGGGGAATACAAACTTTTTAAATTCATTTATCAAATTAACCGATAGTAGACCTGATGAATATTTTTTTTCTTCCCCTGTAAATTAACTAGTATCAATTTCTGCATACAATAAGTGAGAGATTTTTATTTATTCAGATTGATATTATTTCTATTCAGCCATGGTTTTAAAGTGTAAACATACGTCATCATCCCCTCCCCACCCCGCCGACTCCCCCAACCTTTTAATTTTTTTTTCTAGATTCGCGCCTTTTTTAACTATCTATCTAAATTCAGTTGTTATCTAAGGAACGTCTTTATCTTCTGTTGAAAGATTTAATATGAGGGGAACATTTAATATTCAGTGTACTTTAATTAACGGTACATGACTATATTTTTCATTTTTTAATTAGAAAAATTAAATGACAGACTAAGTTAATGATGATAAGCAATAACTGGTGATCAGAAATCGTACTCAAGCTGGTTATTCGTACAATCTAAGTTTCAAGCATGCAATGTAACCCCCCCCCCCCACCCGGTCCACCACCACCCCTGTATCCACCTTAAAGACAATAATAATAATAATATATATATGGTCAATATTCTACAAGGTAATTTTTCTACAACCCACACGGAGAAAAATGACCCTTAGACCGTAATTTCTATGGTGTGATCCCAGTATTCTACAACCAAGTGGGTCATTTTTCTACGTAGAAAAATGACCCCCGGTCAATATTCTACGGGGGTCACTTTTCGTCGTTACACCGGTTGTCTAACATATCGCAGTCTATTGACTGACATTTTAATAAATGGGTTTTAATTGCGAAAAAAAAGAAAATAAAAAAATTCGAAATAGAAGAAATTATTTTATTTGTAAAACAAAAATACAATATTTTTTTGTTTGGGTCATAAACATTATTTACTTTTATTAAATCGCTTATTGTATCAAACTAAGATCGTATTTAAAGAGTAAATTTGCTGTCTACCTATTAACAAGGTTTAATAAAATATAAGAGAAGGGACTGACAGTTTTTAAGCGATGCAGTTTATGCCCTATATATCAAATCTCACGAGTTTTTATTGATGTATAAATTGCTAAAATACGTTAGCTTCTGTAAACAAAAATCAATGTAAACACCCATTTAATTTATGTATTACATTGAACTTAATAAGGTTGTAACTATAAGTCATTGTATATACAAGTATTTCGATTAAAGCCTGAAGAATTTTTACAGTGTTATTATATTGACAATATCAACGCACTTTGAAATAAAATTATTATTTCAATGCGTTAAATTATCCAAAAGTAAAGCAAAGCGATTCATTTTTTTTTTTTACAAAGTACATAGTTTTTCATAAACACTTTAAGTGAATTGTAACATTGAAGACCTATACTCTGAAGACTCGCTAAATTTTAAACATAATAGTGCTAATAGATGTTTAAAAAATCTACCTTCAGTAGTATTTTTTCTGCCAAAGAAGTCATGATACATGTATCAGTGGTCATCGAATGCACAGTTCATTCAATTTCGTTATTTTCATAAAAGATAACATCTTCAAAAAATTGCACGCAGTATATCAATATCTTTTTATAAAGTAATAAAAAACTAATACATGTACATTATTTTTTCATCCTCTTCCATTCTCTTTTCCGTTCTCCAAAACAATCTAATATTCTACCATCGTATTTAAGTTAAAACATCCCGAAAATATCATTTTGTGTACACCGTGTAGTTATCTTAACAGTTAATGTGGCCCTCAACAAACCAGCACACCAACAGTATCCATGGGGTGACGACAGATTAGTTGCAAGTAACGCTGTAGATGGACGTAAATCAGACCTGAGTTTGTATGGAGGTCAATGTGCTGTAACAGAGTCTGGCATAAGAAAAAGCGCCACCTGGTGGGTGAACCTGATTAGCATACACAGCATCCATCACATCACCATCTACGTCAGGACAGACGATTATGATTGGGGTATGGTCACATTTATATTCATTAACAGATAACATTTATTTATATATACCAAGTAAAGTATCTGTGAATCTCTTTGGTAAAAAAAAAAGCTAAAAGGAAAGTATTACAAGTATTTGTACAAATCATAGTGTCTTGAGGAAAACTTGTTTTCAAATTAACTAAAATTATATTGTTGAAAAAAGGTTAATAACATATAAGTAAAGCTATCAACTTCTTCATTCCGATGGCATGTCTCAATTTACTTTTCGGGGAGTTACGTAACATTACATCAATTATTTACCTTCTATCAGGGTTGCTAAAATCTATGTCTTTTATGTTTTGTCATCTATTGCTCTAGTTAGTAATTGATCTGTTAGGTAAATTGTTTAGGTGAGAAAGTTAATGAACAAGAATTTTATTAGATTGTTCAAAGCCAGCTAGCTTTTGTGTGCGGATTAAGTATAGTTCGAGTTTCAATCACCTCTAATATGTTGTCAAATTGTTATGTAATCAATTAACCATCATAATGCGCGCTGCGTATGAACAAATGTGCGTTAGTGACTTTTACACCCCTAAACAAGAGAATAATTTAAAGAAAAAATTTCACTGGTCAGTATTTACATAACCGCATTTTCGCCATACAGTGTACGCGTCCCCGTGTCGGTCACTTTTCCATATTGAATATAATACCGCACGGACGTAAAACCTCAATAATCTTTATTTTTCATCTTTATACAGGTAAATATGACTATTTACTTTATTTTAGTTTGGGATTAATTAAGGTCTTCCGTTTCCAACGGAAGACCTTATAGTGATTGTAATGTTTTTTATTAAGGTCTTCCGTTTCCAACGGAAGACCTTATAGTGATTGTAATGTTTATTAAGGTCTTCCGTTTCCAACGGAAGACCTTATAGTGATTGTAGTGTTTTTTCTTTCTTTTCCAACGGAAGACCTTATTGTTATTGCTTTGATTCTTTTCCTCTATTATTAAGGTCTTCCGTTTCCAACGGAAGACCTTATTGTTATTGCTTTGTTTCTTTTCCTCTATTATTATTATTATTAATTTTTTTTTCTCCCACGTTTTCTCAAAAACGCTTCAGCCGATTTTGATGAAATTTTCAGATCTTATTCATGACAAAATTTGTAAGAAAATTACACGAGATTTTTTCGGTCGTCAATTCCGGTCCCGAGATATTAAAAAATTTATGTTTCTGCTTGTTCACGATTTTTCTTCAAAAGTATTTAAGATAGAATTTTCAAATTTTCAGGGATGGTAAAGAGTGGTCAGCCGCAGTGCCCTTCGCATATCCGAACGTCCGCCGTCACTTCCGGTCGTCCCCGGAGGGAAACAAAAAATTATCATTGTTCAACTTTTTTGACTTGAATTTTTTTATTTTATTATTCAATAGAGACGCATTCAAAACTTCTGAATATGAAATCCGTTTTAAAATCGATCCACGCATTCTCGAGATTTTAGGCTTCAAAGTCTTGAAGCGAGAGTCCGCGTAGCTCAGTCGTTAGACTGGTGGACTTGTGCCCAGGCGACCCGGGTTCAGTCCCCGAGTGTCGAACGTTTTTTCTTTTTTAATTGTGGTTTGTTTTACGATTTTATCTTGAAAATGATGGTTTAAAATGTTTTCAGTTTAAATTTTATCATAAATCAAAATAATATCGGGGTTTTTATGCAGTACAAATATAGAGTCCGGTTAGAAATACCGTTTATTTCCTGCTATGTGAGTCTTTTTTTTATCAGCAGCTATCTAAATTCAGACGCTCGTAGCATCGCCGGCATCAAAGTCATGCCGCCGAAGCACCCCTGTAATACGACCGCATTAGAGCTCGCCGGGTCGCTTTGCCGGCATCAAAGAAATGCCGCTATCTCAATGACTGTGTGCACACAACAATTAGCTACTGCGGGTAGGAAATAACCGTTCTCTTAACAATATGCTTATGTTTCAATTATTATACATGACTTTAAATTGAGGTTTGTTTAATGTTTCTCCACATACTTGGATACAGGCATGCATGTATACATGCGTTTATTGACAAATGTTTTTTTTTTTTACAGATTATATACATGTTTACTTCTCTCTCTCTCTCTCTCTCTCTCTCTCTCTCTCTCTCTCTCTCTCTCTCTCTCAGTCAAGTCATGAGCAGTGAATGTCTGAACTCCGCCTTAACGATGACATGTGGTGATAACCCCCTCTCTCAATCTCTCTCTCTCTCTCTCTCTCTCTCTCTCTCTCTCTCTCTCTCTCTCTCTCTCTCTCTTGACATACTATTGAAAAAAGTCATTCTAAACACAAGAATAATTTTAAATATTAGTACATGTATAAATATGAAAAATATTTGTTTTTCGACCCGCGGTTAGCTATTCTATCTATTTGTAATGCAGTTGCATTGTTGGAACCTGATTAACTGTTGTTGCGGCGGAATGTCTTTGATGCCAGCGAAGTGACCGAGGATCGAAATGCGTCACAATACGGATTTTACAATATTGGTTTGACTTTTACATAGCGTTTTAGATATCCTGTTTTGGTTTTGCTCCATGTTAAAGAGTGTTAACAATGGTAGAAAAGAACAGCTATCTCTATAGTCTTTTTTAAGGTGTATTCAAACGGAAGACCTCTTGTTGCTCGCAACGAGCGTCTAGTTATTATTATTTTTTTTTTCTCCCACGTTTTCTCAAAAACACTTCAGCCGATTTTAATGAAACTTTCAGATCTTATTTATGACTAAATTTTAAAAAAAAATTACACGAAATTTTTTTGGTCGTCACTTCCGGTCCCGCTATATTAAAGATTTTATGTTTTTGCTTGCTCACAATTTTTCTTCAAAAGTATTTAAGATAGAACTTTTAAATTTTCAGAGATGGTAGAGAGTCTTCTGCCGCAGTGCCCTTCGCATATCCGAACGTCCGCCGTCACTTCCGGTCGTCACCGGAAGGAAACAAAAATAAGTCATTTTTCAAATTTTTTGAGTTGAATTTTTATTATGTTTGTATTCGATAGAGACGCTTTCAACACTTCAGAATATGAAATCCGTTTTAAAATCGATCCACGCATTCTCGAGATTTTGGGCTCCAAAGTCTTGAAGCGAGAGTCCGCGTAGCTCAGTCGTTAGACTGGTGGACTACTGCCCAGGCGACCCGGGTTCAGTCCCCGAGTGTCGAACGATTTTTATTTCTTAGCTGTGGTTTGTTTTACGATTTTATCTTGAAAATGATGGTTTAAAATGTTTTCCGTTTAAAATTTATCATACATCAAAATAATATCGGTTTTTTTTTTCAGTACAAATATAGAGCCCGGTTAGAAATACCGTTTATTTCCTGCTTTGTGACAGTCTTTTTTTATCAGCAGCTATCTAAATTCAGACGCTCGTAGCATCGCCGGCATCAAAGTCATGCCGCCGAAGCACCCCTGTAATACGACCGCATTAGAGCTCGCCGGGTCGCTTTGCAGGTATCAAAGAAATGCCGCCATCTCAATGACTGTGTGCACACAACAATTAGCGACTGCGGGTAGGAAATAACTGTGTCCTAACAATATGCTTATGTTTCAATTATTATACATCACTTTAAACTGAGGGTTGTTTAATGTTTCTCCACATACTTGGATACAAGCACTCATGAATACATGCGTTTATTGACAGATGTTTTTTTACAGATTATATGCATGTTTGAAATGTACATTTACCTCTCTCTCTCTCTCTCTCTCTCTCTCTCTCTCTCGCTCCTTCTCTCTCTTTCAAGTCATGAGCAGTGAATGTCTGAACTCCGCCTCTACGATGACATGTGGTGATAACGAACTGTGTTCAAACTCAAAATTACAAAGAAAAAAATACAAAACACCATCAGAGTAAACACGGATCTAAACAATTCGTTGAAACTTTTCTGCAGTTTTAGCCTTGCTTGTGCGTAGTTCTCTAACCTATATTGGATTCAAGGGTCAACCCAGAAAGATGTCGATACTAAATATAAAGTTGCATTCAAATAAGCAAAAAAAAAAACTGCTTAGCCTAGCTAAGAGCTCTCTCCCTCTCTCTCTCTCTCTCTCTCTCTCTCTCTCTCTCTCTCTCTCTCTCTCTCTCTCTCTCTCTCTCTCTCTCTCTCTGTGTCTCTCTCTCTCTCTCGACATACTATTGAAAAAAGTCATTCTAAACATAAGAATAATTTTAAGTGTTAGTACATGTATAAATATGAAAAATATTTGTTTTTCGACCCGTGGTTAGCTATTTTATCTATTTGTAATGCAGTTGCATCGTTGGAACCTGATTCACTGTTGTTTCGGAGGAATGTCTTTGATGCCAGCGAAGTGACCGAGGATCGAAATACGTCACGATACGGATTTTACAATATTGGTTTGAATTCTACATAGCGTTTTAGATATCCGGTATTGGTTTTGCTCTATGTTAAAGAGTGTTAAGAAATGGTAGAAAAGAACAACTATCTCTATAGTCTTTTTTAATATGTATTCAAACGGAAGACCTATTGTTGCTCGCAACGAGCGTCTAGTTAAGGTCTTCCGTTTCCAACCTTATAGTGATTGTAATGTTTTATTATAATTATTAAGGTCTTCCGTTTCCAACGGAAGACCTTATAGTGATTGTAATGTTTCTTTTTATTATTAAGGTCTTCCGTTTCCAACGGAAGACCTTATAGTGATTGTAATGTTTCTTTTTATTAAGGTCTTCCGTTTCCAACGGAAGACCTTATAGTGATTGTAATGTTTTATTATTATTATTATTATTAAGGTCTTCCGTTTCCAACGGAAGACCTTATAGTGATTGTAATGTTTATTAAGGTCTTCCGTTTCCAACGGAAGACCTTATTGTTATTCTTCGGTTTCTTTTTCCCTATTATTTTTATTCTTTTTTTTTTCTTCCCATTTTTGTGCACGCGATTTCTCAAAAACGGCTCGGCCGATCTCCTTCAAATTTTCAGATGTGATAAATATTGGTCTGAACCTGATAGCAAATTTTTTGCATTGATGACGTCACATCCGTTTTTGAGATATTGAGATTTTTCCAATTTTTATATGGGTATTTGGTCTGCGGTCGTTCTCCTAAACACTAAGAGATATTGAGCTAAAATTTTTACGGTTGGTAGAGGAAAGATTGAAGTTTTGCATGGTTGTTGTTTTATATGTCTAGCACTAAATGCGCCAAAGCTCGGTAGGGCTCGAAAATTGAGATATCAAAAGCGCCTTTAATTTTCATGCTTTTCTTTGTTTATCTCTTTTTTGGAAAATATTTTGTTAAATCATGTATAGCAACAAAAGTTTATTTTTACAAGAGCTTTCATTTAATACCAAGAAAAAGGGGCTGGCCCCTAAAATTAGGGGACCAGAGGGCTCTAAAGTCTTTTATCTCTAGCCCATTACTGAGAGATATTTTGTGAAAGGTTATAGAAGCAAATATGTTTATCTTACAGTTATTTATCCAAGCAATGTTATGATTTAATCATGTGTTACGTAATTAGGGGTTTTTAGGGGCCAAAAATCCAAATTTTTGATCACCCATATTTTAGAAAGCAAAAATATTTTGAAATGCAGTATAGAAGAAAAGTTGCTCAAAATGATGTACTTACCAAAATGCAACCTTCAAAGTTCCGTTAAACGGCCCCTATAAGGAGGTAAGGGGTCGGCCCCTAATATGTTTTTTCCGATATTTCTTAAGAACGGTTACGAATTTCTAAACACTTGTTGAACAAAATGTGTTTAGAATTAAAGGACCTTTTAATTGATATGAAGAAAAAGGGACTGGCCCCTTAAATTATGGGACCAGAGGGCATTAAAGTCTTTTATCTCTAGCCTATTACTGAGAGATATTTTGTGAAAGGTTATAGAAGCAAATATGTTTATCTCACAGTTATTTATCCAAGCAATGTTATGATTTTATCATGTGTTACGTAATTAGGGGTTTTTAGGGGCCAAAAATCCACAATTTTGATCACCCATATCTTAGAAAGCAAACATATTTTGAAATGCATTATAGAAGTAAAGTTGCTCAAAATGATGTACTAAACAAAATGCAATCTTCAAAATTCCGTTAAACGGCCCCTATAAGGAGATAAGGGGTCGACCCCTAAAATGTTTTTCCCTATATATCTCAAGAACAGAAACAAATTTCTAAACACTTGTTGAACAAAATGTGTTTAGAATTAAAGGACCTTTTATTTGATATCAAGAAAAAGGGGCTGGCCCCTTAAAGTAGGGGACCAGAGAGCTCTAAAGTTTTTTATCTGTAGCCCTTTACTGAGAGATATTTTGTGAAAGGTTATTGAAACAAATATGTTTATATCACAGTTATGTATCCAAGCAATGTAATGATTTTATCATGTGTTACGTAATTAGGGGTTTTTAGGGGCCAAAAATCCCAAATTTTGATCACCCATATCTCAGAAAGGAAAAATATTTTGAAATGCAGTATAGAAGTTAAGATGCTCAAAATGATGTACTAAACAAAATGCAATGTTCAAAATTCCGTTAAACGGCCCTATAAAGAAATAAGAGATCGGCCCCTAATACGTTCTTTGCCGTATATCTTAAAAACGGTAACGAATTTCTAAACACTTGCTGACAAAATATGTTTAGAGTTAAATGACCTTTCATTTGATATCAAGAAAAAGGGACTGGCCCCTCAAATAAGGAGACCAGAGAGCCCTAAAGTCTTTTATATGTAGCCGATTACTGAGAGATATTTTGTGAGGGTTATAAAAGCAAAATTAGGTATAATACGTTTATATATCCTAACAATATAATGATTTACTTATGCGTTACCTAATTAGGGGTTTAAGGGGCCAGAAGTAAAAAGTTTACTCGTGTCTATCTCAATTGGAAGAAATGCTAGTATTTACAAAAGCAACGTAAGAGAACTTCTAAAATGCTATGCAGAAAAGCAGCAGTACTCCACTCCTGTTTACAGATCATGTTTTCTTGTCGAAAATCAAAGTCGATAATGTCATATCACCTTCTTAAAATCGGACGGAAGACCTCCTCGTTGCTCGCAACGAGATCGTGTCTAGTTATTATTATTAAGGTCTTCCGTTTCCAACGGAAGACCTTATAGTGATTGTAATGTTTTTAACGATTTTCTATACACTTGTTGAACAAAATGTGTTTAGTGTTAAACGACCTTTCATTTGATATCAAGAAAAAGGGGCTGGCCCCTTAAATTAGGGGACCAGAGGGCTCTAAAGTCTTTTATCTGTAGCACTTTACTGAGAGATATTTTGTGAAAGGTTATAGAAGCAAATATGTTTATCTCACAGTTATTTATCCAAGCAATGTAATGATTTTATCATTTGTTACGTAATTAGGGGTTTTTAGGGGCCAAAAGTCCAACATTTTGATCACCCATATCTCAGAAAGGAAAAATATTTTGAAATGCAGTAAAGAAGAAAAGATGTTCAAAATGATCTCCTTAACAATATCCAACCTTCAAAATTTCGTTTAACGGCCCCTATAAGGAGATTAGGGATCGGCCCCTAAAACGTTCTTTTCCAAATATTTCAAGAACGGTAACGATTTTCTAAACACTTGTTGAACAAAATGTGTCTAGAGTTAAACGACCTTTCATTTTATATCAAGAAAAAGGGGCTGGCCCCTTAAATTAGGGAACCAGAGGGCTCTAAAGTCTTTTATTTGTAGCACTTTACTGAGGGATATTTTGTGAAAAGTTATAGAAGCAAATATGTTTATCTCACAGTTATTTATCCAAGAAATGTAATGATTTTATCATTTGTTACGTAATTAGGGGTTTTTAGAGGCCAAAAGTCCAAACTTTTGATCACCCATATCTCAGGAAGGAAAAATATTTTGAAATGCAGTATAGAAAGAAAGTTGCTCAAAATGATGTACCTTCAAAATCTCGTTAAACGGCCCCTATAAGGAGATAAGAGGTCGGCCCCTAAAATATTTTTTCCCATATAACTCAAGAACGGTAACGAATTTCTAAATACTTGTTGAACAAAATGTGTTTAGAATTAAAGGACATTGAGATTGATATCAAGAAAAAGGGGCTGGCCCCTCAAATTAGGGGACCAGAGGGCTCTAAAGTCTTTAATCTGTAGCACTTTACTTAAGAGATATTTTGTGAAAGGTTATAGAAGCAAATATGTTTATCTTACGTAACAAGTTATTCATCCAAGCAATGAAATGATTTTATCATGTGTTATGTAATTAGGGGTTTTTAGGGGCCAAAAGTCCAAAATTTTGATCACCCATATCTTGGACAGGAAAAAATATTTTGAAATGCAGTATAGACGGAAAGTTGCTCAAAATGATGCACTTAACAATATGCAACCTTCAAAATTTCGTTATACGGCCCCTATAACGAGATTAGGGGTCAGCCCCTAAAATGTTTTGTCCCATATAATCAAGAACGGTAACGAATTTCTAAACATTTGTAGAACAAAATGTGTTTAGAGTTAAATGACCTTTCATTTGATATTAAAAAAAAAACGGGCTGGATCCTTAAATTAGGGGCCCAGAGGGCTCTAAAGTTTTTTATATGTAGCCCTTTACTGATAGATATTTTGTGAAAGATTATAAAAGCAAATATGTTTATCTCACAGTTATTTATCCAAGCAATGTAATGATTTTATCATGCGTTACGTAATTAGGGGTTTTTAGGGGCCAAAAGTCCAAAATTTTGATCACCCATATCTCAGAAAGGAAATATATTTTGAAATATGGTATAGAAGGAAAGATGCTTAAAACGATGTACTTAACAATATGCAACCTTTAAAATTTCGTTAAACGGCCCCTATAAGGAGATAAGGGACCGGCCCCTAAAATGTTTTTTCCCATATATCTCAAGAACGGTAACGATTTTCTAAACACTTGTTGAACAAAATGTGTTTAGAATGAAAGGACCTTTCATTTGATACCAAGATAAAGGGGCTGGCCCCTTAAATTAGGGGACCAAAGGGCTCTAAAGTTTTTTATATGTAGCCCTTTACTGATAGATATTTTGTGAAAGGTTATAGAAGCAAATATGTTTATCTCATAGTTATTTATCCAAGCAATGTAATGATCTTATCATGTGTTACGTAATTAGGGGTTTTTAGGGGCCAAAGGTCCAAAAATTTGATCACCCATATCTCAGAAAGAAAAAATATTTTGAAATGCAGTATAGAAGGAAAGATACTCAAAATGATGTACTTAACAACATGCAACCTTTAAAATTTCGTTAAACGGCCCCTATAAGGAGATAAGGGATCGGCCCCTAAATCGTTCTTTCCCATATATCTCAAGAACGGTAACGAATTTCTAAACACTTGTTGAACAAAATGTGTTTAGGATTAAATGACCTATTATTTAATATCAAGAAAAAGGGGCTGGCCCCTAAAATTAGGGGACCAGAGGGCTCTAAAGTTTTTTTTATATGTAGCCCTTCACTGAGAGATATTTTGTGAATGGTTATAGAAGCAAATATGTTTATCTCACAGTGATTTATTCTAGCAATGTAATGATTTTATCATGTGTTACGTAATTAGGGGTTTTTAGGGGTTAAAAGTCCAAAATTTTGATCACCCATATCTCAGAAAGGAAAAATATTTTGAAATATGGTATAGAAGGAAAGATGCGCAAAATGATGTACTTAACAATTAGCAACCTTCAAAACTTTCGTTAAACGGCCCTAAAAGGAGATAAGGGGTTCTTTGCCGTATACATTAAAAACGGTAACGAATTTCTAAACGCTTGCTGGACAAAATGAGTTTAGAGTTAAATGACCATTTATTTGATATCAAGAAAAAGGGGCTGGCCCCTCACATCAGGGCACCAGAGGGCCCTAAAGTCTTTTATCTGTATCCGTTTACTGAGAGATATTTTGTGAGGGTTATAAAAGCAAAATAAGGTATAATACGTTTATATATCCTAACAATATAATGATTTACTTATCAAATTAGGGCTTTTAGGGGCCAGATGTAAAAAGTTTAATCGTTTCTATCTCAATTGGAAGAAATGCTAGTATTGAAAAAAGCAGCGTAAGAGAACTTATAAAAAGCGATGCAGAAAAGCATAAGTACTCCACTCCTTTTTACAGATCATGACTGTTTTCTTGTCGATGATGTCAAATCACCTTCTTAAAATCGGACGGAAGACCTCCTCGTTGCTCGCAACGAGATCGTGTCTAGTTAAGGTCTTCCGTTTCCAACGGAAGACCTTATAGTGATTGTAATGTTTCTTTTTAAGGTCTTCCGTTTCCAACGGAAGACCTTATTGTTATTGCTTTGTTTCTTTTCCTCTATTATTATTATTATTAATTTTTTTTCTCCCACGTTTTCTCAAAAACGCTTCAGCCGATTTTGATGAAATTTTCAGATCTTATTTATGACAAAATTTGTAAGAAAATTACTAGAGATTTTTTCAGTCGTCACTTCCAGTCCCGAGATATTAAAAATTTTATGTTTCTGCTTGTTCACGATTTTTCTCCAAAAGTATTTAAGATAGAATTTTCAAATTTTCAGGGATTGTAGAGAGTCGTCAGCCGCAGTGCCCTTCGCATATCCGAACGTCCGCCGTCACTTCCGGTCGTCACCGGAAGGAAACAAAAAATTATCATTTTTCAACTTTTTTGACTTGAATTTTTTTAATGTTTGAATTCGATAGAGACGCGTTCAAAACTTCAGAATATGAAATCCGTTTTAAAATCGATCCACGCATTCTCGAGATTTTAGGCTCTAAAGTCTTGAAGCGAGCGTCTGCGTAGCTCAGTCGTTAGAGTGGTGGACTTGTGCCCAGGCGACCCGGGTTCAGTCCGCGAGTGTCGAACGTTTTTTCTTCCTTGATTGTGGTTTGCTTTATGATTTTATCTTGAAAATGATGGTTTAAAATGTTTTCAGTTTAAATTTTATCATAAATCAAAATAATATCGGGGTTTTTATTCAGTACAAATATAGAACCTGGTTAGAAATACCGTTAATTTCCTGCTATGTGACAGTCTTTTTTTTATCAGCAGCTATCTAAATTCAGACGCTCGTAGCATCGCCGGCATCAAAGTCATGCCGCCGAAGCACCCCTGTAATACGACCGCATTAGAGCTCGCCGGGTCGCTTTGCCGGCATCAAAGAAATGCCGCTCAATAACTGTGTGCACGCAACAATTAGCGACTGCATGTAGGAAATAACCGTTCTCCTAGCAATATGCTTATGTTTCAATTATTATACATGGGTTGTTTAATGCTTCTCCACAAACTTGGATACAGGCATGCATGTATATTCATACATACATACATGTATACATGCGTTTACTGACAAATGTTTTTTTTACAGATTATATACATGTTTGAATTGTACTCTCTCTCTCTCTCTCTCTCTCTCTCTCTCTCTCTCTCAGTCAAGTCATGGGCAATGAATGTCCGAACTCCGCCTCTACGATGACATGTGGTGATAACTCTCTCTCTCTCTCTCTCTCTCTCTCTCTCTCTCTCTCTCTCTCTCTCTCTCTCGATTGAAAAAAGTCATTCTAAACACAAGAATAATTTTAAATGTTAGTACATGTACATGTATAAATATGAAAAATATTTGGTTTTCGACCCACGGTTAGCTATTTCATCTATTTGTAATGCAATTGCATCGTTGGAACCTGATTCACTGTTTGTTGCGGCGGAATGTCTTTAATGCCGGCGAAGTGAACGAGGATCGAAATACTTCACAATACGGATTTTACAATATTGGTTTGACTTTAACATAGCGTTTTAGATATCCGGTATTGGTTTTGCTCTATGTTAAAGAGTGTTAAGAAATGGTAGAAAAAAACAGCTATCTCTATAGTCTTTTTTAAGGTGTATTTAAACGGAAGACCTCTTGTTGCTCGCAACGAGCGTCTAGTTATTAAGGTCTTCCGTTTCCAACGGAAGACCTTATAGTGATTGTAAGGTTTTTTCTTTCTTTCTTATTAAGGTCTTCCGTTTCCAACGGAAGACCTTATTGTTATTGCTTTGTTTCTTTTCCTCTATTATTATTATTCTTTTTTTTTTCTCCCACGTTTTCTCAAAAACGCTTCAGCCGATTTCGATGAAACTTTCAGATCTTGTTTATGACAAAATTTGTAAGAAAAGTACGTGGGATTTTTTTGGTCGTCACTTCCGGTCCCGAGATATTAAAGATTTTATGTTTTTGCTTGTTCACGAGTTTTCTCCAAAAATATTTAAGATAGAACTTCCAAATTTTCAGGGATGGTAGAAAGTGTCCTGTCGCAGTGTACTACGCATATCCGAACGTCCGCCGTCATTTCCGGTCGTCACCGGAAGGAAACAAAAAACAGTCATTTTTTAACTTTTTTGTTTTGAATTTTTACGTTACTATTCGATAGAGACACATAAATAACTTCAGAAAATGAAATCCGTTTCAAAATCGATCCACGCATTCTCGAGATTTTAGGCTTCAAAGTCTTGAAGCGAGAGTCCGCGTAGCTCAGTCGTTAGAGTGGTGGACTACTGCCCAGGCGACCCGGGTTCAGTTCCCGAGTGTCAAACGTTTTTTTCTTTCTTAATCTTGGTTTGTTTTACGATTTTATCTTGAAAATGATGGTTTAAAATGTTTTCCGTTTAAATATTATCATAAATTTAAATAATATCGGAGTTTTTTTTTCAGTACAAATATAGAGCCCGGTTAGAAATAACGTTAATTTCCTGCTTTGTGACAGTCTTTTTTTTATCAGCAGCTATCTAAATTCAGATGCTCCTAGCATCGCCGGCATCAAAGTCATGCCGCCGAAGAACCCATGTAATACGACCGCATTGGAGCTCGTCGGGTCGCTTTGCCGGCATCAAAGAAACGCCGTCATCTCAATGACTGTGTGCACAAAACAAGTAGCGACTGCGGGTAGGAAATAACCGTTCTCCTAACAATATGCTTATGTTTGAATTATTTTACATGACTTTAAACTGAGGGTTGTTAAATGTTTCTCCACATACGTAAATACAGGCATGCATGTATACATGCGTTTATCGACAAATGTTTTTGGACAGATTATATACATGTGAAGCAGGCAGCTATTTCTCATTTGTATTTTTGTATCTATTTGTATTATACTGTGTTAGAGTTATTGCCCTTTGATTTATTGATTTTTGATAATGTGATCTATGTTTCTAAATAAATACCAATCAGCGTCATAATCATTTTTATACCATTATAGATATTCATTGTAAATAAGTTGTTGTGTATAGGATTTTTATAGGGTTAGGTCTAGATAGTTTGTTTATTTTTGATTTCCTATTCTTAAATACTACAAATTATTCTAGGCCGGCACATATATAGGGACAGTGTCGATAGCGTCTGCACAACGACTGTTTGGGGTTAAACTGAAACAGGTACGGCAAGATTGAGAGTGCGGACATCCCTGCTCTTTCTAATCTTCCTGTAATTTAACCTACGATACAGAGTGTGCGGACATCCCTGCTTTGTATCGCATCAACAGATGTGTGTGGTCATCCCTGCTTGTATTGGTGGTGGTTGCGACGGAGCAGTGAATGTCTCAACTCCGACTCTACGATGATATGTGGTGATAATGAACTGTGTTCAAACTCAAAATTGTACAAAACACCATCAGAGTAAACACGGATCTAAACAATTCGTTGAAACTTTTCTGCAGTTGTAGCCTGTAGCCATGTGCGTAGTTCTCTAACCTATATTGGATTCAAGGGTCAACCCAGAATGATGTCAATACTAAATATAAAGTTGTATTCCAATAAGAAAAAAAAATTGCTTAGCCTAGCTAAGAGCTC
This sequence comes from Magallana ariakensis, assembly GCA_020458035.1. NCBI lineage: Eukaryota > Metazoa > Mollusca > Bivalvia > Ostreida > Ostreidae > Magallana > Magallana ariakensis. The sequence continues at coordinate 25,168,322 of CM035813.1, forward strand.
TCTCTCTCTCTCTCTCTCTCTCTCTCTCTCTCTCTCTCTCTCTTTGACATATTATTGAAAAAAGTCATTCTAAACATAAGAATAATTTTAAATGTTAGTACATGTATAAATATGAAAATTATTTGTTTTTCGATTCGCAGTTAGCTATTTTATCTATTTGTAATTCAGTTGCATCGTTGAAACCTGATTCACTGTTGTTGCGGCAGAATGTCTTTGATGCCGGCGAAGTGACAGATAATCGAAATACGCCACAATACGGATTTTACAATATTTGTTTGACTTTTACATAGCGTCTTAGATATCCGGTATTGGTTTTGCTCTATGTTAAAGTGTTAAGAAATGATAAAAAAGAACAACTTTCTCTATAGCCTTTTTTAAGGTGTATTCAAACGGAAGACCTTTTGTTGCTCGCAACAAGCGTCTAGTTAAGGTCTTCCGTTTCCAACGGAAGACCTTATAGTGATTGTAATGTTTTTTATTATTATTAAGGTCTTCCGTTTCCAACGGAAGACCTTATAGTGATTGTAGTGTTTTTTGTTTGTTTGTTTCTTTCTTTCTTTCTTATTATTTTTTTTTTCTCCTTTTTTGTCGGCAGAATTTCTCAGAGATGGCTGGATAGATTTTCCTGAAATTTTCAGAGATGATAGAGAATGATAATATCTCGAGGCATGTTTTTCATTTTTTCAAAAATCATTTCCGGTCGTCCGTTTCCTGTCCCGCGTCAAAAAACCTTGTTCCCTCGAGATCTCAGAATCGGCTAACAATTGAACGTCCAGACTTTGTGGGATAATAGACCTATATTTGTAGATGTGTTTAAACTATTTTGTTTTGTTCGTCGTAACTTCCGGTCGTCACCGGAAGTACTTAAAAATTATTATATTTATGTATTTAACTTATTTTACATAGAATGAATCTGATAGGGTAAATCCTTACATGTGTCATCTAAGCGATGATACATAAACAAGAACATTCTACTTCCGGTGAGATATCTCAATTATCTTAAGTAACTTTTTTATAACAAATTTTGTTCCCACGAGATCTCAAAAACTATAAATGATGAAGACACGAAACTTTCATGGATGATAAACATTTGATTGAAGATGTGTTTAACTGGTTTTATTTTGTCGACCGTCACTTCCGGTCCACACCGGAAGAGTTCAAACAAATCAAGCTATTTATCAGTTTATCTGTTTTCCTTCGATAGTATTAGTTAGCTCGATGAACAATAATGTACCATGGGCAAGTACACAACAAATAATAAATTAATTTTTCATTGAGCACTTCCGTTTGTCCGTTTCCTGTCCCGAGACTAAAAAACTGATTTCGACGAGATTTCAAAAACGGTAACAACTTGAACAACCAAACTTTGTGGGATGATAGACCTATGTATGAACATGTATTTACTATATTTTGTTTTATCCGGCGTAACTTCCGGTCGTCACAGGAAGTACACCAAAATTTGATTATTTAATAATATTTGGGTTATTTAGCATGGAAGTTACATTTTAGCAACAGAAATACAAAAGTTCATCTACACATGGATAAATAAACGAAAACATTCTACTTCCGGTGAGACATCTCAAATATTTCAGGTAGTTTTCTTTATAAAAATTTTGTACCCGGAGATCTCAGAAACTGTAAGAGACCAAGATACAAAACTTATATAGATGAAAGACATTTGATTGAACATGTGTTTAACGGGTTTCATTTGGTCGTCCGTCACTTCCGGTTCTCACTCGAAGCGTTCAAGCAAAATGAAGTTTTTTTTTTAAAGTTTAGATTTTTTTAAACAATTTACTCAGTGTGATGAACAGTAACGTACCGTAGGTAAATGTACTAAAAATATCTACTTTTAATTTCCTTAATCACTTCCGTTTGTCCGTTTCCGGTCCTGAAACAGAAACATTTTCTCAGCGAGATCTCATAAGTAACAAAAACTTGAACATCAAAACTTTAAGGAAAGACAGAACAATGTATGAGGATATGTCTTCTATGTTCTGTCTGATCCGGCGTAACTTCCGGTCGTCACAGAAAGTACTCACAAATTGACTTTTTGTCTTTTTGTTTTGTTTTACATAGAAATGATAAGTGGAAAATTCCATTATCCAGTATCTGTTATATCCATTTTCGTTTTACAAGACAAATGAATTTTTTTAAGATTAATACATAAGGTACGGAAGACCTTTTTGTTGCTATAGCAACAAGAGTCTAGTTATTATTATTTTTTTCCCCTTTTTTGTCGGCAGAATTTCTCAGAGATGAGTGGATAGATTTTCCTGAATTTTTTAGGAATGATAGATATTGATAATATCTCGAGGCCTTTTTTTCATTTTTTCAAAATTCATTTCCGGTCGTCCGTTTCCTGTCCCGCGACAAAGAAGCTTGTCACCTCGAGATCTCAAAAACGACAAGGACTTTAAAATTTAAACTTTGTGGGATGATAGACCTGTATATGTAGATGTGTTTAAACTATTTTGTTTTGTTTGTCGTAACTTCCGGTCGTCACCGGAAGCACTATAAAAATATTTTTTTTTACGCATTGAATTTAATTTACATAAAATGGATATATAAGTATAAATCTTTATTTATGTCATCTAAGCGATGTTCATTCAACAAAAAATTTCCACTTCCGGTGAGATATCTCAAATATCTCAGGTAGCTTTTTAAAAATAAATTTTGTACCCGCGAGATCTCAAAAAGTATAAGTGATCAAGACACGAAACTTTCATGGATGATAGACATTTAACTGAAGATGTGTTTAACTGCCTTCATTTTGTTGGCCGTTACTTCCGGTCCACACCGGAAGAGTTCAATCAAATCAAGCTGTTTATAAGTTTAAATGTTTTTCTTTGCCAATTTTAGATAAATTGATAGGCAATAAAGTCTTGTTGTCAAATGCATAAGAACTACTAACTTTAAATTTCCACTGATTACTTCCGTTTGTCCGTTTCCTGTCCCAAAACAAAAAACTTGACTCCTCGAGATCTCAAATATGGTAATGACTTGAACAATCAAACTTTGCAGGATGATAGACCTATATATGTAGATGTGTTTACATTATATTGTTTTGTTCGGCGTAACTTCCGGTCGTCACCGGAAGCACTTCAAAATTTTTTTTTTTTTTACTTTTTTTAGTTATTTTACACAGAATTATTATTTTAGTACGGATCTTTTCATAAGTCATTTATACGAAGTTAAATAAACAAAAAAAGATCCATTTCCGGTGAGATATCTCAAACATCTCACGTAGCTTTTTTATACTAAATTGTGTACCCGCCGTTAATCAGAAACTGTTAGTGATCAAAACACAAAACTTATGTAGGTGATAGACATTTGATAGATGATGTGTTTAACGTGTTTCATTTTGTCAATGGTCACTTCCGGTCCTCACCGGAAGGGTTCAAACAAATGACATTGTTGATAAGTTTAGCCGTTCTTTTTTTTACACTGTTTCAGTAAGCTCGATAAACAGTAGTGTACGAGAGGAAAGTGTTTAAGATATATTAACATTTTTTTCATTAAGCAATTCTGTTCGTCCGTTTCCTGTCACGAGACAAGAAACCTTTTCTCAACGAGATCTCATAACTGACAAAAGCGTTAGCATCCAAACTTTGAGGAAATATGGAACAATGTATGAAAATATGTTTACCATGTTCCGTTTGAATCAGCGTAACTTCCGGTCGTCAGAGCAAATTTCAAAAATGACTTTTTCTCGTTTCGTTTTGTTCCACATAGAAAAAGTTACTGAAAGATTCCATCACCGTATCGATTATATCCTTTTTCTTTTTTATAAGAGAAAAGCATTTTTTAAAAAGATTTATACATGAGGAACGGAAGACCTTTTTGTTGCTATCTCAGAGACGACAGGATAGATTTTTCTTTCTTATTATTAAGGTCTTCCGTTTCCAACGGAAGACCTTATAGTGATTGTAAGGTTTTTTCTTTCTTTCTTATTATTAAGGTCTTCCGTTTCCAACGGAAGACCTTATAGTGATTGTAAGGTTTTTTCTTTCTTTCTTATTAGGGTCTTCCGTCTTCAGCGGAAGACCCTTCTATTATTCTATTGTTTCTTTTTCACTTTTCTTATTATTAGGGTCTTCCGTCTTCAGCGGAAGACCCTTCTATTATTCTATTGTTTCTTTTTCACTTTTCTTATTCTTATTATTATTATTATTATTCTTTTTTTGTCTTACAAATTTTGTGCAGGCGATTTCTCGGAGATGGCTCTTTCGATTTCTTTCAAATTTACAGGGATAATGCCCCGTCATGTGAAGTTTATACCGCCGCGACAGTTTTTCAAAATTCACTTCCTGTCGGAAGTTATCGTCAGTTTACGATTTTTAAAAGTCCATTTTGTCTGCGACGTTTCTCAAAAACGAGTGAAGATATTGGAATTAAATTTCTAGAGATGATAGATCTACCGTTTTTCTGGTGCACCTCGGTCAAGAGAATGGCCGCCGTCGCTTCCGTTTGTCACCGGAAGCAAATTTAAAAAATTAAATTTTTCAACTTTTTTATGTTAAAATATTTTTCTGTAGGGTTGATAGTGACCCTTTTTCTGATTCAGAATATGTAATTTGTTTTAAAATCGATCAACGCATTCTCCAAATATTAAGGGTCAAAGTCCTGAAGCGAGAGTCCGAGTAGCTCAGTCGTTAGAGTCGTGGACATATGCCCAGGCGACCCGGGTTCAAGCCTCAAGTGCCGCAAAATTTTTCAACTCATTTTTCGCTTAGACCTACGATTTTATCTTTAAAATAATGAATTCTGTTCTTTTCCGTTTTAATTTTGTAAAAGAAGTTACAATAATAGCGCTTTCCCCCGTATTTGTGTATTGAGATCTAGTTAAAATGTTCAGAAAAATGAATTGTTACATCTTTAATAACACGCTTATACATTGTTCTAACACATGTATATCATTTAGTAATTGTGTTATATGTAATATTTACAATTTAATATTTTAAGTTTAATACAGAAGTCACCGACACTCCACCCCCCCCCCCCCAAATCACAAAATCGTTTAGTTTTTCTGGCCTGCTTTTTCTTGATCTTTGATCTTGGACCTTTAATTTCAACCTATTACCATTCTAGATTACTGTACTAATGACCAGACCAATTCGTTCATTTTTAACAGAGATATGAATTTTGGGACATTTGAGTTTCGATTAGCGTGCTTGACATGTACTGTAGAAAAAAATTCTAACTCCCGAACCCTTCACTTAATCCTAACGAAATTTCGTGTAAATGTACCTCGGACCCCATTGTTACCGTCTTCCAAATATGCAGCGGATTGAACAATTTTGAAGGAATTTCTTAGATCAAACAGCGCGTATTGTCTATACGGGGAATTCAAATTTACACAGTACACGCACCGATCCCCCCCCCCCCCAACCCGATTCACAAAATCATTTAGTTTTTCTGGCCTGATTTTACTTGATCTTTGAACTGTACTTTCAACCTAATACTATTCTAGATTACTCTACTAATGACCAGGCCAATTCGTTCATTTTGAACAAAGTTATGAATTTTGGGGCATTTGAGTTTCAATTAGCGTGCTTGACATGTACTGTAGAAAAAAATTCTAACTCCCGAACCCTTCACTTGATCCTAATGAAATTTCGTGTAAATGTACCTCGGACCCTATTCTTATTGTCTGCCAAAAATGCAGAGGATTGAACAATTTTGAAGGAATTTCTGAGATCAAACAGCGCGTATTGTCTATACGGGGAATTCAAATTTTAACAGTACACGCACCGACCCCCCCCCCCCCCCCACCCGATTCATAAAATCATTTAGTTTTTCTGGCCTGATTTTACTTGATCTTTGAACTGTACTTTCAACCTAATACTATTCTAGATTACTCTACTAATGACCAGGCCAATTCGTTCATTTTGAACAGAGTTATGAATTTTGGGGCATTTGAGTTTCAATTAGCGTGCTTGACATGTACTGTAGAAAAAAATTCTAACTCCCGAACCCTTCACTTGATCCTAATGAAATTTCGTGTAAATGTACCTCGGACCCTATTCTTATTGTCTGCCAAATATGCAGCGGATTGAACAATTTAGAAGAAATTCCTGAGATCAAACGGCGAGTATTGCATGTACGGGGAATTAAAATTAACACAGTACACGGGATGTAAGCAGCCGTGTAATATATCTGGTGCATGTATATTTCTTGTTTTCCGTTTAGTCTGTATCTACGATAGCGTGTGAACTACTTATGAATGTTAGAAATGTCAAAATTACTGTCATCGAATTTTTACCGAATAAATTTACATGTTATTGATTTCGTTATTTCTACATTTATAAAGATTTTATCAATGCTGTTGAAATAAAACAGTCATACATAATAGTAAACGACACGAAAAAAAATCTCATCGCTTGAAATACATGTGTGAAATGCATTAGTCATTGTTTTAGGACTTACCCTAATTGTCGTTAACCGAATCCGAGATCCACACCTCAAAATTCTACTTTCGATTTATTTACGACGAAAATCAAGTTCGGGCTATATAATTCTATGTAAGAAAAAAATTCGTAAAAAATCGAAATAATTTTCTCGTGAGAAAAATGATAGATAGCAGTGTTCTATGATACATTACGCATTATCTAACATCAAAAAATGCGCATGCGATACGGCATTTTCTCAAGTTTTCTAGCTGCGAACATGCCTACCCCCCAAACCACGTGTTTTCAAGCTGTTTGTAAACAGACTGCGCGCACCCCATGAAGTCGGCCTATATGCCCTTTAAGAAATAGTTCCCGATAAAAGTAGAATCAAATTTACAAACTACAGAAATTTCCCTAATCAGAGATATCATTTTTATTCAAATCAAATATGGGAAAATGCAAAATGCGGGCAAGAGAAAAAAATATTCCCTATAAATGTATGGAACTACAATTGACTAAGTTCATTTTCATTGGTGGATTACCGGTGTGATAACTCTAATCTCGCCGGAGCCAAGATTTGCTCTTTCTCTCCTTTTCTTTCTCTCCATTTTTTTTTTTTTTTTTTTTTTTTTTTGATTTTCTAACAAAAATACTCTTCACAAAGGGGTTGCTGGAATGTAGTACAAGTTGAAAAACACTATTCCATATAAATTAAGACAAAAACAGACCTTATTTATTAGGGTCTTCCGTCTTCAGCGGAAGACCCTTTTATTATTCTATTGTTTCTTTTTCACTTTTCTTATTAGGGTCTTCCGTCTTCAGCGGAAGACCCTTCTATTATTCTATTGTTTCTTTTTCACTTTTCTTATTAGGGTCTTCCGTCTTCAGCGGAAGACCCTTCTATTATTCTATTGTTTCTTTTTCACTTTTCTTATTATTATTATTAAGGTCTTCCGTTTCCAACGGAAGACCTTATTGTTTTCGTACTGTTTCTTATTATTAAGGTCTTCCGTTTTCCAACGGAAGACCTTATTGTTTTCGTTCGGTTTCTTTTTCCCTATTATTATTATTTTTTTTTTTCTTACAAAATTTGTGCACGCGATTTCTCGAAATTGGCTCGACCGATTTTCATGAAACTTTCAGATCTAATAGATAGTGATCTGAACTTAATATATATTTTTTTATTTTGATGACGTCATTTCCGTTCTTGAGATAATGACGTTTTAGCGATTTTCAGAGGGTCGGCTTGTCACTCGAACTCCTCGTAAACGATAAAAGATATCAAATTCAAATTTTCAGGAATTGTAGACGAATGATTGTAGTTTTGCATAAAGTGAATCATTTATGTCTGGCGCAAAAGGCACCGAAGCTCGCCTGGACCCGAAAATTGAGATATAAAAAATGTAGTGATTTTTCTTGGTTTTCTTTTTGTATCTTTTTTCTCGAAAATATTTTGTTAAGACATGTAGAACAATTAAAATTTATTTTTACAAGAGCTTTCATTCAACATCAAGAAAAAGGGGCTGGCCCCTAAAATTAGGGGCCAAAAGGTCTCTAAAGTCTTTTATTGATAGCACTTAATTGAGAAATATTTTGTAATACGTTTAAGAAGCAAAAATGTTCATCTTACAGTTATTTAACTATAAATTATAAATAAAAATGCATGCGTTACGTAATTAGGGGTTTTAAGGGGCCAGAAGTTCCAAATTTTGATCACTTATATCACAAGAAGGACAAATATTTTGAAAAGCAATATAGAACAAAAGATGCTAAAAGTGATGTTCTAAACAATATTCAACCATCAAAATTTCGTTCTGTGGTCCCTATAAGGAAATAAAGGGGCCGGCCCCTAAAACGTTCTTTCCCAGATAGCTCAAGAATGGTAACGAATTTCTAAACACTTGTTGGACAAAATATGTTAAATATCAAAAGACCTTTCATTTGACATTAAGAAAAAGGGACTGGCCCCTCAAATTAGGGGCCAAAAGGTCTCTGAAGTCTTTCATTCATAGCACTTTACCGAGAAATATTTTGTAATACGTTTATGAAGCAAAAATGTTCATCTTACAGATATTAACCTATACATTATGTAAAAAAATTCAAGCGTTACGTAATTAGGGGTTTTAAGGGGCCAGAAGTTCCAAATTTTGATCACTTATATCACAAAAAGGACAAATATTATTCTAAGCAATATAGAATAAAAGATGCTTAGAATGATGTTCTAAACATTATTCAACTATCAAAATTTCGTTCCTTGGCCCCAATAAGGAGATAAGGGGTCGGCCCCTAAAATGTTCTTTCCCAGATAACTCAAGAACGGTAAAGAATTTCTAAACACTTGTTGAACAAAATATGATTATTATCAAAAGACCTTTCATTTGACATCAAGAAAAAGGGGCTGACCCCTCAAAGTAGGGACCAAAAGGACTCTGAAGTCTTTCTTTCATAGCACTTTAATGAGAAATATTGTGTAGTATGTTTCAAAAATGTTCATCTTACAGTTATGCATCCATTATTGAAAAAAGTTTTCTCATATGTTACGTAATTAGGGGTTTTAAGGGGCTTGATATCTTTTGATAATAGCTTTTAATTGTGAAATATTTTGTAATAAATTATAGAAGCAATTATGTTTATCAAAACGTTATAAACCTGTAAATGACAATTGTTTACTCCTTTGTTACGTAATTAGTGATTTTAAGGGGCCAGAAATCCGAAATTTTGATCTTCAATATCTCAAAATGGAGACAAATTTGAAAAGTAAACTTTAACAAAAGATAGTTAAAATAATGTTCTTAACAAGATGCAACCATCATGTTTTTTTAACCGGTCCCTTAACGGGGTTAGAGGGTCGGCCCTTAAAATGATCTGTTCCAGATATCTCGAGAACGATATATAATTTGTAAACACTTGTTGAACAAAATGTGTTTGACGTGAAATGAGTTTTCTTTTGACATCAAGAAAAAAGGGTCGGCCTTTCAATTTCAAGATCCAAAGGGGATTATAATTCTTCATCCATCGCACCTTTAGATCCCACCCGCATTTCCTGATATGTTTCGTTGATGAAGATCTAAGGCAATTTCATTTCCTCTTCTAAAAATCGGACGGAAGACCTCCTCGTTGCTCGCAACGAGATCGTGTCTAGTTATTATTATTATTATTATTATTATTTTTTCCAAATTTTGTGCACGCGATTTCTCGAAAACTATTCAGCCGATTTCAACCATTTTTTCACAGATGATGAGTCATGATATGAATTTTATATGTTTTTGAAATTTTTGTTGTCGTCACTTCCGGTACCGATTTATCGGCCATTTTGTAGTTTTTTACGACCTATTTTGTGCAGAGCTGATCTCAGAAACTATCAGAGATATGACTTTGAAATTTTCAGGATAGGTAGTCTATAGTCTGAAGTTGTGCTCTATTATTTTGTTTTACGCCAGTGGCGCCATTTCTTGGAGCTCGCTTAGGCACGAAAATTGGGTACGAATTTTTATTCAAAATTTTCATACGTTTTGATCTGTATCTTTTTATAAGTTGATATTTTGTTAAGACATATAGAACAAAAGTGGTAGAGAATCAAAAGTTCTTTTCAACGAAATCTAGAAAAAGGGGCTGGCCCCTTAAATTAGGGGCCAAAAGACTCGTAAATTCTATTACATATAACTAAAAAACGATAAAGATTTTGTTATGCATTATAGAAGCAAAGTTGTTGAACGTAAGAATATCTAACAGAAAAAATCATTGCCACGCCCATTTATTACGTAATTAGGGATTTTTAGGGGCCAAAGTACTTAAACTTTGACGCAATATATAAAGAAAACGAAACATATTTTGTTAGGCATTGTAGAAGAGAAAATGCTTGCATTGATGATTCTAATCGATTCCACTAATCAAAACACCAATGTATGTCCCCATTAAGGATCTAGAGGGCTGGCCCCTAAAATATTTAATCATTTGTATCTCAAAAATGAACAACAATTTTAGATAAGTTTAAAAACAAAAAATGTAAGTATTCATAAGATCTTTCGTATAAAATCAAGAAAAAGGGGCTGGCCCCTTAAATTAGGGGCCAGGAGACTCGTAAAGTCTATTACAAATAACTTAAAAACGATAAATATTTTTTTATGCACTATAGAAGCAAAGTTGTTGATCGTAAAAATATCTAACAGAAAAAATCATTGCCACCCCCATTTATTACGTAATTAGGGATTTTTAGGGGCCAAAGTACTTAAACTTTGACGCAATATATAAAGAAAACGAAACATATTTTGTTAGGCATTGTAAAAGAGAAAATGCTTACAATGGTGATTCTAATTGATTCCACTAATCAAAACACCAATATATGTCCCCATTAAGGATCTAAAGGGCTGGCCCCTAAAATATTTTTAAGGCACTAAAATCTTAAATTCTTAATGTGCTGTATGTGAAAAAGCAAAACACTTTGTTACGCATTGTACAGGATATTGACAATCGTATACATTACTTGAAAGGAAAGGGGTTGATTGGGAATTCTGAAATTTCATTAATATTTTTATCGTATCATTTAACATATTGAACGGAAGACCTACTCGTTACTCGTAACGAGATCGTATCTAGTTATTATTATTATTCTTTTTTTTTCTTACCGATTTTGTGCAGACGATTTCTCGGAGATGGCCCTATCGATTTCATTCAAATTTTCAGGATCAACGCAGTTTTATCTGAAGTTGATCGCTTTTTAAATATTTTTGAAAATACACTTCCGGTCGGAAGTTATCGTCCGTTTACGATTTTAAAAAGTCAATTTTGTCTGTCAGGTTTCTCAAAAACGAGTAAAGATAAGGGGCTGAAATTTTTAGAGATGATAGATCTACCTATTTTCTGGTGCACCTCGGTCAAGAGAATGCCAGCCGTCACTTCCGGTCGTCACCGGAAGCAAATTTAAAAAATTTTAATTTTTCGACTTCTTTATTTTTTAACATTTTTCTTTAAATTTTTTATAGTTGATAGTGACCCTTTTTCTGATTCAGAATATGTAATTTGTTTTAAAATCGATTAACGCATTCTCGAGATATTAAGCGTCAAAGTCCTGAAGCGAGAGCCCGAGTAGCTCAGTCGTTATGGTCGTGGACAGTGCCCAGGCGACCCGGGTTCAAGCCCCGAGTGCCGCAAATTTTTTTTTTCGTTTTTTTTGCGTAGACTTACGATTTTATCTTTAAAATGATGGGATTTATCTCATTTAATTAAAAGTCGGACGGAAGACCCACTCGTTGCTCGCAACGAGAACGATCTAGTTATTATTCTTTTTTTGTCTTACAAATTTTGTGCAGGCGATTTCTCGGAGATGGCTCGCTCGATTTCCTTCAAATTTTCAGGGATAATGGCTAGCTATCTGAAGTTTATACCGCTGCAACAGTTTTTAGAAATTCACTTCCGGTCGGAAGTTATCGTCGTTAAACAATTTTAAAAAGTCGATTTTGTCTGCGACGTTTCTCAAAAACGAGTAAAGATTTAGAGCTGAAATTTTCAGAGATGATATATCTATCATTTTTCTAGTGTACCTCGGTCAAGAGAATGTCCACCGTCACTTCCGGTTGTCACCGGAAGGAAATGTCAAAAATCGAATTTTTCAACTTTTTTGTTTTAAATTAATTTTCTGTAGGGTTGATAGTGACCCTTTTACTGATTCAGAATATGTTATTTGTTTTAAAATCGATCAATGCATTCTTGAGATATTAAGCGTCAAAGTTCTGAAGCGAGAGCCCGAGTAGCTCAGTCGTTATGGTCGTGGACAGTGCCCAGGCGACCCGGGTTCAAGCCCCGAGTGCCGAAAAATTTTTTTTCGTTTTTTTTTGCGTAGACTCACAATTTTATCTTTAAAACGATGAGTTTTATCTCATTTCTTCAAAAATCGGACGGAAGAGCCACTCGTTGCTCGCAACGAGAACGATCTAGTTCTTATTCTTTTTTTTTTTTCTTACCGATTTTGTGCAGGCGATTTCTCGGAGATGGCTCGACCGATTTTAGACAAATTTTCAGGGACGATGCCCCGTCATATGAAGTTTGTACCGCCGTAACAGTTTTTCAAAATTCACTTCCGGTCGGAAGTGATCGTCGTTAAACGATTTTTTAAAAGTCAATTTTGTCTGTCAGGTTTCTCAAAAACAAGTAAAGATATAGGACTGAAATTTTCAGAGATGATAGATCTACCTTTTTTCTGATGCACCTCGGTCAAGAGAATGTCAGCCGTCACTTCCGGTCGTCACCGGAAGGAAATTTTAAAAAATTAAATTTTAGACTTTTTTATTTTTTACTATTTTTCTTTGAATTTTTTACAGTTAATAGTGACCCTTTTACTGATTTAGAATATGTAATTTGTTTTAAAATCGATTAACACAATCTTGAGATATAAAGCGTCAAAGTCCTGAAGCGAGAGCCCGAGTAGCTCAGTCGTTATGGTCGTGGACAGTGCCCAGGCGACCCGGGTTCAAGCCCCGGGTGCCGAGAAAATTTTTTTCGTATTTTTTGCGTATATTTACAATATTATCTTTAAAATGATGAGTTTTATCTAATTTATTCTAAAATCGGACGGAAGACCCACTCGTTGCTCGCAACGAGAACGATCTAGTTATTATTATTATTTTTTTCCCCTTTTTTGTCGGCAGAATTTCTCAGAGATGAGTAGATAGATTTTCCTGAAATTTTTAGGAATGATAGAAAATGATAATATCTCGAGGGGTTGTTTTTCATTTTTTCAAAATTTATTTCCTGTCGTCCGTTTCCTGTCCCGCGACAAAGAAGCTTGTCACCTCGAGATCTCAAAAACGACTAGGACTTTTACATTCAAACTTTGTGGGATGATAGACCTATAGTTGTAGATGTGTTTAAACTATTTTGTTTTGTTCGTCGTAATTTCCGGTCGTCACCGGAAGCACTTCAAAAATTACTTTTTTTTACGCATTTAACTTTTTTCTCATAGAATTGAAATATAAGTATAAATGCTTACATATATCATCTATTCGATGATAAGTAAACAAAAAAATTCTACTTCCGGTGAGATATCTCAAATATCTCAGGTTGTCTTTTTTAAACAAATGTTGTAACAACGAGATCTCAGAAACTGTAAGTGACTAAGACATGAAACTTACATGGATGATAGACATTTGATAGAGGATGTGTTTAATAGTTTTCATTTTGTCAACCGTCACTTCCGGACCACACCGGAAGAGTTGAAAAAAATCAAGCTGTTTTTAAGTTTTACTGTTTTTCTTCAATATTTTTAGATAAAATGTTAGGCAATAAAAAGACATTGTCTAGTGTTTATAAAAATCTAACTTTTATTTTCATTGAATACTTCCGTTTGTCCGTTTCCTGTCCCGAAGCAAAATACCTTGACTCTTCAAAATCTCAAATACGGTAATGACTTGAACAACTAAACTTTGTGGGATGATAGACCTTTGTATGTAGACAAGTATACACAATTTTGTTTTTGTCGGCGTAACTTCCGGTCGGCACCGGAAGCACTTTAATTTATTTTTTTTTAACTTTATTTTTTATTTAACAAAGAATATTTATTTAGGTATAAATGCTTACATAAGTCATTTATGCGATGTGAAATAAACAAAAAAGATCTACTTCCGGCGAGATATATCAAATATCTCAAGTAGTTCATCTTATTAAGCAGATCTTAGAAACTGTAAGTTATGAAAGCACACAATTTACATAGATGATAAATATTTGAAAGAAGTTTGGTGGGTTTTTTTTGTTTCGTTTTACACAATAATACATTTATACGAGAACGGAAGACCTTTTTGTTGCTATAGCAACAAGAGTCTAGTTAAGGTCTTCCGTTTCCAACGGAAGACCTTATAGTGATTGTAATGTTTTTTATTATTATTATTATTATTATTATTTTTTTCCCCTTTTTTTGTCCACAAGATTTCTCAGAGATGGCTGGATAGATTTTCTTCAAATTTTCAGGGTTGATAGAGAATGATAATATCTCGAGGCGTTTTTTTCATTTTCTCAAAATTCACTTCCTGTCGTTCGTTTCCTGTCCCGCGGCAAAAAGCTATGGTCAATGAGATCTCAGAAACGATAAAGACTTGAACATCCAAACTTTGAGGGATGATAGAACTATATGTGTAGATGTGTTTAAACTATTTTGTTTTGTTCGTCGTAACTTCCGGTCGTCACCGGAAGAACTTCAAAAATTATTATTTTTAGGTATTCAATTCTTTTTCCATAGAATAAATGTATAAGTATACATCTATACATATGTTATCTATGCGATGTTATATCAACAACAAAAATCTACTTCCGGTGAGATATCTCAATTATCTCAGAAAATCTTTTTAAAACAAATGATTGAACCACGAGATCTCAAAAACTGTAAGTGATCAAGACACGAAACTTACAAGAATGATAGACATTTGAGAGAAGATGTGTTTAAACGCTTTCATTTTGTCTACCGTCACTTCCGGTCCACACCGGAAGAGTTCAAACAAATCAAGTTGATTATGTGTTTCACTGTTTTTTCTTTGATAATTTTATTTAAAATAATAAGCAATACAGAAGTGTTGTCTAACGTGAAAAAAATAGTAACTTTTTTTTTTCATTGAGCACTTCCGTTTGTCCGTTTCCTGTCCCGAGACAAAAAGTAATGACTACATGAGATCTCAAAAATGGTAACTACTTGAACAACTAAACTTTGTGGGATGATAGATCTATGTATGTAGACGTGTTAAATCTATTTTGTTTTGTTCGGCGTAACTTCCGGTCGTCACCGGAAGCACTTCAAAAATTAGTTTTTTTTTACCTTTTCTAAGTTGTTTTTTATAGAATGAATAAGTAGTATGAATCCTTACATAAGTCATCTATGCGATGTTTGACAAAAACATTTTACTTCCGGTGAGATATCTCAAATATCTCAAGAAGCTTTTTTAAAACCAAATGTTGTACCCGCCAGATCTCAGAAACTGTAAGTGATCAAGACACGAAACTTACATGAATGATAGACATTTGATAGAAGATGTGTTTCACGTTTTTCATTTTGTCAACCGTCACTTCCGGTCCTCACTGGAAGGGTTCAAACAAACCACGTTGTTTATAAGTTTAACTTTTTTCCATCAACAGTTTTACCTAGCATGATAAACAATAATGTTTGATAGGCAAATGCTCGGGAATTACAAACTTTTAGTTTAATTGATCACTTCCTGTCGTCCGTTTCCTGTCCCGAGACAATAAACGTTTTATCCACGAGGTCTCAAATATGACTAGAACAAACAAACTTAGTGGGATGATATACTTATGTTTGTCGATATGTTAAACAGGTTTTGTTTGAATCAACGTAACTTCCGGTTGTCACAGAAAATACTTTAAAAAGGGTTTTTTTTCTTCATTTTCTGTGTTTAGCTTGGTAAGTTCTGAGAGTTTTCTTCAAAGTAAGTGTTATATAGAATACATTTTCTACTTGGAAGAAGCATTGCTTTTTAATAGATTAATACATGTTTATAAGAACGGAAGACCTTTTTGTTGCTATAGCAACAAGATTCTAGTTTCTTCTTATTATTATTTTCCCCCCCTTTTTTGTCGGCAGAATTTCTCAGAGATGAGTGGATAGATTTTCCTGAAATTTTTAGGAATGATGGATATGGATAATATCTCGAGGAGTTTTTTTTTCATTTTTGCAAAATTCATTTCCGGTCGTCCGTTTCCTGTCCCGCGACAAAGAAGCTTGTCACCTCGATATCTCAAAAACGACAATGACTTTTACGTTCAAACTTTGTGGGATGATAGAACTATATGTTTAGATGTGTTTAAACTATTTTGTTTTGTTCGTCGTAACTTCCGGTCGTCACCGGAAGCACTTCAAAAATATTGCTTTTTTTATGTATTTAATTTAATTTTCATAGAATAAATATATAAGTATAAATCTTTATTTATGTCATCTAAGCGATGTTCGATCGACAGAAAAATTCCACTTCTGGTGAGATATCTCAAATATCTCAGGTAGCTTTTTAAAAATAAATTTTGTAACCGCGGGATCTCAAAAAAGTATAAGTGATCAAGAAACGAAACTTAAATGAATGATAAACATTTGGCTGAAGATGTGTTTAACTTCTTTTATTTTGTTGGCCGTTACTTCTGGTCCACACCGGAAGAGTTCAAACAAGTTAAGCTGTTTATAAGTTTAACTGTTTTTCTTTGCCAATTTTAGATAAATTTATAGGCATTAAAGTCCTTTTGTCAAATGCATAAGAACTACCAACTTTAAATTTTCACCGAGTACTTCCGTTTGTCCGTTTCCTGTCCCAAAACAAAAAACTTGACTCCTCGAGATCTCAAATATGCTAATGACTTGAACAATCAAACTTTGCAGGATGATAGACCTATATATGTAGATGTGTTTACACAATTTTGTTTTGTTCGGCGTAACTTCCGGTCGTCACCGGAAGCACTTCAAAAATAATTTTTTTTTACCTTGTTTAGTTATTTTACATAGAATGATTATTTTAGTATGGATCTTTCCATAAGTCATTTATGCGATGTAAAATAAACAAAAAAGATCCATTTTGGGTGAGATATCTCAAATATCTCACGTAGCTTTTTTATACTAAATTGTGAACCCGCCGTTTATCAGAAACTGTTAGTGACCAAAACACAAAACTTACGTAGGTAATAGACATTTGATAGATGATGTGTTTAACGTGTTTCATTTTGTAAGCCGTCCCTTCCGGTCCTCACCGGAAGGATTCAAACAAATGACATTTTTGACAAGTTTAACTGTTTTTTTTTTACAATGTTTCAGTAAGCTTGATAAACAGTAGTGTACGAGAGGAAAATGTTTAAGATACATGTATATTAACATTTTTTTTTTCATTAAGCAATTCTGTTCGTCCGTTTCCTGTCCAGAGACAATCAACCTTTTCTCAACGAGATCTCATAACTGACAAAAGCGTAAGCATCCATACTTTGAGGAAAAATAGAACAATGTATGAAGATATGTTTACCATGTTCCGTTTGATCCGGCGTTAATTTCGGTCGTCAGAGCAAATTTCAAAAATGACTTTTCTCGTTTCGTTTTGTTTCACATTGAAAAAGTTACTGAAAGATTCCATCACCGTATCGATTATATCCTTTTTCTTTTTAAAAGAGAAATGCATTTTTTTTTACAGATTTATACATGAGGAACGGAAGACCTTTTTGTTGCTATAGCAACAAGAGTCTAGTTATTAAGGTCTTCCGTTTCCAACGGAAGACCTTATTGTTTTCGTTCGGTTTCTTTTTCCCTATTCTTTTTTTTTCTTACATATTTTGTGTACGCGATTTCTCAAAAACTACTCGGCCGATTTATATGAAACTTTCAGATCTGATAGATATTGCTCTGAACCTTATTGCAAATTTTTTTTAATGGTGACATCACTTCCGGTTTTGAGATATTTACAATTTAACGATTTTTAGAGGGTCGGCTTGTCCACGAAGGTTCTCATAAACTAAAAAAGATATTGAGTTCAAAATTTCAGGAATGATAGACAAAAGAATGTAGATATGTAACAGGGCATTTATAATTTTCTAGCGCAAAAAGCGCCAAAGCTCGGTAGGGCTCCAAAAATGAGTTTAAAAAAGCGATGTGATTTTGCATGGTTTTCTTAGTTTATCTCTTTTCCCGGAAATATTTTGTTAAGATATGTAGAACAAAAAAGATGAATATTCAAAAGATCTTTTATTTGACATCAAGAAAAAGGGGCTGGCCCCTCAAATCAGGGGCCTAGAAGCCTTGAAAGTTTTCACTTTATAACTCAAAAGCGGTTAAGATTTCGATATGGCTGTCGCTGCAAAAGTTGTTCATTATGATCTTATTAAAGTCGCAACAATAATATTTTGTTCGGGTATTGCGTAATATGAGTGTAAAAAGCTAGACTTGTTACCATGTATTTGTGTTTTATTTGGCAAATAAATGGGGTTTTTGTGCGTATAAGTGACATAAAGTGTACCAGTTTACATACGGAAAGTGTTTAAACATTTCTATGCAACGCATTTGAGTCGCATTTAAAATCTAGCTGGATTCCGAGCTGTGTATGTGAACAATTACGTATCCGATCCCTTGCCCGCGGCCGAGGAAATAGGTCGCGGCTGGATTAGCGAGCGATCTGCCGTTATCTAATACACAAGATTTGCGTCTTGCTGTAATGCACACATGGTTTTTTTTATGTAGCTGCAAACACCAAGAATTCCGATTTAAACGATATTAATAGTAAATTTAAAAAAAATTATACCTTTACCTACTACCATAGACAGTGTACCAGCTTACATACGGAAAGTGTTTAAACATTTTAATTCTTTTCTAGTGAAACACATTATGGATAAAAGAACTGCTTCTATGCAATGCATTTGAATCGCATTTAAATCTAACTGGATTCCGAGCTGTGTATGTGAACAATTACGTATCCGATCCCTTGCCCGCGGCCGAGGAAATAGGTCGCGGCTGGACTAGCGAGCGGTCTGCCGTTATCTAATACACAAAATTTGCGTCTTGCTGTAATGCACACATGGGTTTTTATGTAGCTGCAAACACAAAGAAATCCGATTTTAACGATATTAAAGAGTAATGAAAAAAGATTATACCTTTACTTACAAAGGATTGCATTTTTAGTCTCGTAATCTATAAAAAAAAATAGATGTTTTTTGTGATCTTGTATAATGTCATAAAATAGTTTTATTGTTGGAAAATAAAATTCAGTTATGAAACTGTAAACATTTTAAACCCACCACGTTGAGTGTACATTTACATAACACATCAATCGCACAGGGCCGAGGAGATGCCGCGCTAGTGGACAACCGATTCGCTGTAGTCTAGGACACAGGCTTCTCGTGTTTCTACGTACGTTATCCCACATTTGAATGTTCATTGATTCTTTGTAAAATTGTTTTCACTTCAATTATATTGGTTAAAGATGCATCAAACCATTGATTTAAATTATAGTGCGTAAAATATAAAAAATATGTCATCAATGAAAATAATCCAACGTTTTACAGTCGTACGAGTTGAAATGTAAATACATTGAATTTCACCTGTTTCTATTTCTGACATTTTTCTGCTGAGAATTTAATGCGTTTCACTACCCATTTCAACACAACAAAATATAGGCGATATTCACAAGATAATTATTCCAACACACACATCTTAAGTATATGTAATCTGTGATAATTCATTTGGCTTACAAAATATTAGAATTTTTTATGAGTTATGAGAGAGAGAGAGAGAGAGAGAGAGAGAGAGAGAGAGAGAGAGAGAGAGAGAATTAAGCAGGGTGTAGTAAGTAAAGTGAGTTGAAATATATTTTTAAAAACGTTCGAGATAAGGCAGCTTAAGTTATACAATGTTACATGCTTGCGGTAGGTGCGGGAGGATTAAACTAACCATTGCCCGCTAACACGGAAGGAATTGAAGGAATCGGTGATTATTTCTTAATATACCTATGAATTTTTAAACCAAGTTGAAGTTTTATTTACATTCAGGCCGTAAAAGAATAATGATCACACTATTGGTTTAACCTCTTCTGAATTGTAGTCCGATTCATTAAAAAGCATACTAATTATTTCTTGTTATTGATTATGAAAGAGTATGTGAGTTTTAAAAAAGTTTATTTACATTCGGTGAGTAAAAGTTTTGATTGGATTCGGACAGTTGAAGATCGAGTAGAGGACACATGGTTAAAAATACTACTTAGTAGATTAGGGAAATTTTCAAATCGAATGGACTTTGCATATGCAGGCAAACTCGATAAGTTAATACATAAAATATATATATTTTAATAAAACGGCTGTATTATGTATTTGCTGTCTGATCAGGACTGTTCTTCCCCAAAAGAATCGCTCGGCGATCGCGTAAAGAACGTTCTGTATAGTACAACACCTGATTGGAGTACATGCTTATATATATATATTTTTAAAGTTAACGTTTAACTAAGCGAAATTGTAGTGGTCATGGAGTCGATAAGCAAATCAAATTTGCCAATTAGGCAATAGCAGTTATCCAGTGCCTATGATTGATAATTTTACAAGGTGAATTAAATACATGTAAATATGAATTTTAAAGCACTCTCCGCCCCCTTCTTAAGAGCTTCCATTTCCTGCATTCTTTTCTTTCAATAATGGTTTTTGTGCGCGCATTTTCTCGGAAATGGCTCAAAATTTGTTAAACGGCCCCGATAAGAAGATGAATAGATGACCCCTAAAATTTCTTTCCCAAATATATCAAGAACGGTCTCAAATTTCAAACACTGATTGAATAACATATAACCTATTTTGTGCAAATATATGTGCATGAAATGACAATTATCCTGTAACTTAACAAAAATTACACTTTGTGAAATCTAAAAATGTATGAATTTATTATTAAAATTAATAATTTTAGACGGCCCATTCAGTAAGTTTTTGTAGCCGAGTACTAGTCTTTCGTTCAACAGCGCATCGATTTCGAATATTGCAGCGTGGTTTACAACAAGAGGGTGAAACGACCACGAATTTTGACAGATTTGGCTACAAAGAGTTAAAAAGAGATGGATACAAAACACAAGTGCGA
Source organism: Magallana ariakensis (assembly GCA_020458035.1). NCBI lineage: Eukaryota > Metazoa > Mollusca > Bivalvia > Ostreida > Ostreidae > Magallana > Magallana ariakensis. Next base: position 25,189,280 of record CM035813.1, read on the forward strand.
TTATATCTTTTAGGAGATAAAAAATAATAAATATACGTTTGCCATAAATACAACATTTTATCATAAGAATATTTTAACATGTAGATCCGCCGAATATTTCCATTTCCCTTCATATTGTTTGGTGTCTGATTTGAAATAACGTTTCGATGTATACCAAGTGGAGAAATTTCTTTAAGCTGCATGTTCCGATATTTCGGCCATTAGAGTATCAAATAATTTTCCATGCAAACCAAATGAATGATCTTACAAAGTTATAGACGTATTTACACGGAATTGATCTCCTTTCAACGTTAGAAATATTCAAAGTAAATAAAACTAAATTTTAAGGCATTCACATCCCCCCCCCAAAAAAATACATCATGAGAATATTTAGAAAAGTAACCGTTTGGTTTCGTCCTCTGAATGATTGGGTTTATTCAACCTGTATGTTTTGCTTCGATTATAAACAACGTAAACTTCAAAACTATTAATGAACAAATGTACACTGCTTTATTTTTGTTTTGTTAAATAGTCATGCTGTATATTTTATTTGTTATAATAGATCATATATAAAAAGGACAGATGTCAAAGTCGTAATACAGTCATACTCGCTTCGACGTAAGGGGCCAGTTTGAACACGAGGCGAAATAACGCGAAACCCTTTTACATGTTTGTCGTTTATTTTGTAAATAAATGTTGTACATTGTACAGTAAAACTTGTCTAATCCGGCGGAGGGTGGTTCTAAAAAACTTGGCCGGATTAGCCAACATCCGTTTAGAAGATATTGTTGCAAATTAATTTTAGTATTTAATGCAGTAGGTCTTGATCGTGTATTCTTGCAAAATTTTCAATTCTTCTGAAATATATTAGATTTCATCGATCGTAATTACGGTACCAATTTTCATTTTCATTTTTTTTTTTGGAACACAATAAATCCATAACGGAATACATACGATTGAAATACTTTTTCAATAGTCAACAGATGGCTGAATACGTAATGGCGAGAACTGTTTTGATGCAGGGAACAATAGATAAATATTGATATAAATGAGAATTTTATTTTAAAAAAATGGAGTATTTTGACAGAATAATATGCAACTCTAGATCTGTAAGTGTAGCCATACAACGGGGATTACAAACGATATCGGCAGTCCTACTCCCGCAGTATCCTGAATCACGGCCTGAAAAAAAATGGGGTGAACTAGAATCTAATTATCTAATTTTGGCAAAAAAATGCGTATTTATTCATAACAAGACTTAACGGTATAAACTGAAATGAGTTGCTAGTTTGGATCTATATTCAAGTTGTTTAAATCAATAGCAACGACAAGAAAATTGGTCGATAAATGAGCATTAATTATCTCGCAGAAGGCCGATCGATTGATAAGTGGCCGGACTACGGGAGATAACTCTCACTAATTATAAGCAGTCGGTTGTTTTCATCGCGGTCGGTTTACAGAATAGACAAGATCCGGATTGCACAACATTTTTTAAACAAAAATGATAGGACATTATCAAGGGGCTGAATAATTTCGCCGGATTGGACAGCATGACGGAATGAACAACATCCGGTTTCAACAAGTTTCAACATGTACATTATTTTTTTATTGAAATATGGCTTAATTGACCAGGAAAACTACTGCAACGTATATTAATACACACATACTTAGCATAAACATAGTTTAGAAGCGTACAAAAATTTTATTGAAAATCGGACCAAGCAGCTTTAACATTAAGATTTACATGTGTAAGACACTTTATTTGTCATGTGCATGATCCTGTGCATGAATTATTTTCACTACCTGTTTATTTCTCGAAAATGATCTCCAATTCCATTCACAACTGTTGTCATTCAAAATCACGTAAGGTAAATAAAATTTTAAAATTTTGAGTCGATTTCAACTGTTATGTATCCAAGGAATCTAATGATTTAATCATGTGTTACTTAATTAGATGTTTTTAGGGGTCAAAAGTCCAAAATTTTGATCACCCATAATATCATTTAATATTTGACCTTTCATTTGACATCAAGAACAGGGGGCTTGCCCCTCAAATTAAGGGAGGGCTCTTAAGTCTTTTATCTATAGCCTTTTACTGAGAGATATTTTGTGAAAGGTCATAAAAGCAGATGTTATCTTACAGTTATGTATCCAAGCAATGTGATGATTTTATTATGCGTTAGGTAATTAGATGTTTCTAGAGGTCAAATGTCCAACATTTTAATCACCCATATATCAGAATGGATAATCTTTTGAAATGCAGTATAGAAGAAAAGATGCTCAAAATGATGTACTAAACAATATGCAACCTTCAAAGTTTCGTTAATATATCTCAGGAATGGTAATGAATTTCTAAATACTTGTTGAACAAAATGTGTTTAAAATTAAACGACCTTTCATTTGATATCAAGAAAAAGGGGCTGGCCCCTCAAATTAGGGGACCAGAGGGCTCTAAAGACTTTTATATATAGCCCTTTACTGAGAGATATTTTGTGGAATGTCATAAAAGCAGATATATTATCTCCAAGCCATGTAATGATTTTATTAGTGCTACGTAATTAGGTGTTTTTAGAGGTCAAATGTCCGAAAATTTAATCACCCATATATCAGAACGTAAAAATCTTTCCAAACACTAGTTGAACAAAATATGATTAAAATTAAAATACCTTCCATTAGATATAAAGAAAAAGGGACTGACCCCTCAAATTAGGGATCAAGATGGGTCTAAAGTCTTTTATCTATATACTAGTCATTTACTGAGAGATGTTTTGTAATAGGTTATAAAAGCAAAATTAGGTATAATACGTTTATATATCCTAACAATATAATGATTTTTTCATGCGTTACCTAATTAGGGTTTTTAGGGGCCAGAGGTAAAACAATTTAATCTTTTCTATCTCAATTGGAAGAAATGCAAGTATTTAAGAAATCAACGTAAGAGAATTCATAAAAAGCATTACAGGAAAGCATTAGTACTCCACTCCTTTTCCAGATCATATTTTGTTGTCGAAAATCAAAGTCGATAATGTCATATCACCTTAAAATCGAACGGAAGACCTCCTCGTTGCTCGCAACGAGATCGTGTCTAGTTATTATTATTATTATTATTTTTTTCCCCTTTTTTGTCCACAAGATTTCTCAGAGATGGCTGGATAGATTTTCTTCAAATTTTCAGGGTTGATAGAGAATGATAATATCTCGAGGCGTTTTTTTCATTTTCTCAAAATTCACTTCCTGTCGTTCGTTTCCTGTCCCGCGGCAAAAAGCTATGGTCAATGAGATCTCAGAAACGATAAAAACTTGAACATCCAAACTTTGAGGGATGATAGACCTATAGGTGTAGATGTGTTTAAACTATTTTGTTTTGTTCGTCGTAACTTCCGGTCGTCACCGGAAGCACTTCAAAAATTATTATTTTTAGGTATTCAATTCTTTTTGCATAGAATAAATATATAAGTATACATCTATACATATGTTATCTATGCGATGTTATATCAACAACAAAAATCTACTTCCGGTGAGATATCTCAATTATCTCAGAAAATCTTTTTAAAACAAATGTTTGAACCACGAGATCTCAAAAACTGTAAGTGATCAAGACACGAAACTTACAAGGATGATAGACATTTGAGAGAAGATGTGTTTAAACGCTTTCATTTTGTCTACCGTCACTTCCGGTCCACACCGGAAGAGTTCAAACAAATCAAGTTGATTATATGTTTCACTGTTTTTCTTTGATAATTTTATTTAGAATAATAAGCAACACAGAAATGTTGTCTAACGTAAAAAAAATAGTTACTTTTTTTTTTCAATGAGCACTTCCGTTTGTCCGTTTCCTGTCCCGAGACAAAAAGTAATGACTACATGAGATCTCAAAAATGGTAACGACTTGAACAACTAAACTTTGTGGGATGATAGATCTATGTATGTAGACATGTTAAATCTATTTTGTTTTGTTCGGCGTAACTTCCGGTCGTCACCGGAAGCACTCCAAAAATTAGTTTTTTTTTTTACCTTTTCTAAGTTGTTTTTTATAGAATGAATAAGTAGTATAAATCTTTACATAAGTCATCTATGCGATGTTTGACAAAAAAATGTTACTTCCGGTGAGATATCTCAAATATCTCAAGAAGCTTTTTTAAAACCAAATGTTGTACCCGCCAGATCTCAGAAACTGTAAGTGATCAAGACACGAAACTTACATGAATGATTGACATTTTATAGAAGATGTGTTTCACGTTTTTCATTTTGTCAACCGTCACTTCCGGTCCTCACTGGAAGGGTTCAAACAAATCACGTTGTTTATAAGTTTAACATTTTTTCTTGAACAGTTTTACTTAGCATGATAAACAATAATGTTTGATAGGCAAATGCTCGGGAATTACAAACTTTTAGTTTCATTGATCACTTCCTGTCGTCCGTTTCCTGTCCCGAGACAATAAACGGTGTATCCACGAGGTCTCAAATACGGTAATGACTAGAACAAACAAACTTAGTGGGATGATATATTTATGTTTGTCGATATGTTAAACAGGTTTTGTTTGAATCAACGTAACTTCCGGTTTTCAGAGAAACTACTTTAAACAGGGTTTTTTTTCTTCATTTTCTGTGTTTAGCTTGGTAAGTTCTGAGAGTTTTCTTCAAAGTAAGTGTTATATGGAATACATTTTCTACCTGGAAGAAGCATTGCTTTTTAATAGATTAATACATGTTTATAAGAACGGAAGACCTTTTTGTTGCTATAGCAACAAGATTCTAGTTAAGGTCTTCCGTTTCCAACGGAAGACCTTATAGTGATTGTAATGTTTTTTATTATTATTATTTTTTTTTTTTTCCTTTTTTTGTCCACAAGATTTCTCAGAGATGGCTTGATAGATTTCTTTGAAATTTTCAGGACTGATAGAGAACGATAATATCTCGAGGCGTTTTTTTCATTTTTTCAAAATTCATTTCCGTTTGTCCGTTTCCTGTCCCCCGTCAAAAAAGCTTGTATCATCGAGATCTCAGAAACGGCATTGACTTGAACATTTAAATTTTGTAGGATAATAGACCTATATGTGTAGATGTGTTTAAACTATTTTGTTTTGTTCGTCGTAACTTCCGGTCGTCACCGGAAACACTTCAAAAATTATTTTTTTCACGTATTTAATTTATTTCACATAGAATTGAAATATAAGTATATATGCTAACATATATCATCTATCCGATGATAAATAAACAAAAAAATTCTACTTCCGGTGAGACATCTCAAATATCTCAGGTAGCTTTTTAAAAATTAATTTTGTACACGCGAGATCTCAAAAACTATAAGTGATTAAGACACGAAACTTTCAGGGATCATAGACATTAGATTGAAGACGTGTTTAACTGCTTTCGTTTTGTCGGTCGTCACTTCCGGTCCACACCGGAAGAGTTCAAACCAATAAAGCTGTTTATAAGTTTAGCTGTTTTTCTTTGCTAGTTTTAGATATATTGATAGACAGTAAAGTTTTTTTTTCAAATGCATAAGAACTTCTAACTTTGATATTTCACTGAGTACTTCCGTTTGTCCGTTTCCTGTCTCGAATCAAAAAACATTGACTCCTCGAGTTCTCAAATATGGTAATGACTTGAACAATCAAACTTTGCAGGATAATAGACCTAAATATGTAGATGTGTTTACACTATTTTGTTTTGTTCGGCGTAACTTCCGGTCGTCACCAGAGGCGCTTATAAAATTTTTTTTTACCTTTTTTAGTTATTTTTATTAACATATATATATTATTTTAGAAAGAATTTTTTTTGGGGGGTATTAATGCTTACAAAAGTCATTTATGCGATGTGAAATATACAAAAAAGATCTACTTCCGGTGAGATATTTCAAATATCTCAAGTTGTGTTAAAACTTAATTTTGTTCTGCTAGATCCATTGTAAGTGATGAAAGCATATAATGTACATTGATGATAAGTTTTTAAGAGAAGTTTGGTGGGGTTTCTTTTGGGTTTTTTTTTTTTACAGAATAATACATTTATATGAGAACGGAAGACCTTTTTGTTGCTATAGCAACAAGAGTCTAGTTATTATTATTATTATTTTTTTTTTTTTCCCTTTTTTTGTCCACAAGATTTCTCAGAGATGGCTGGATAGATTTTCTTGAAATTTTCAGGGCTAATAGAGAATGATAATACCTCGAGGCGTTTTTTTCATTTTTTCAAAATTCACTTCCTGTCGTCCGTTTCCTGTCCCGTGACAAAAAGCTTGTCATATCGAGATCTCAGAAACGAAAATGACTTAAGCATTCAAACTTTGTAGGATGATAGACCTATTGCTGTAGATGTGTTTAAACTATTTTGTTTTGTTCGTCGTAACTTCCGGTCGTCACCGGAAGCACTTCAAAAATTATTTTTTTTACGCATTTAATTTATTTTACATAAAATTGAAATATAAGTATAAATCCTAACATATGTCATCTATCCGATGTTAAATAAAAAAAATAATTCTACTTCCGGTGAGATATCTCAAAAATCTCAGGTAGCTTTTTTAAAACAAATTTTGTACCCGCGAGATCTCAGAAACTGTAAGTGATCAAGACACGAAACTTACAGGGATGATAGACATTTGATAGAAGATGAGTTTAATTGCTTTTATTTCGTCGACCGTCACTTCCGGTCCACACCGGAAGAGTTCAAACAAATGAAGCTGTTTATAAGTTTAACTGTTTTCCTTTGCCATTTTTAGAGAAATTGATAGGCAATAAGGTCCTGTTGTCAAATGCATAAGAACAACTAACTTTATATTTTCACTGAGTACTTCCGTTTGTCCGTTTCCTGTCCCAAAACAAAAAAATTTACTCTTCGAGATCTCAAATATGGTTATGACTTGAGCAATCAAACTTTGCAGGATGATAGACCTCTAAATGTAGATGTGTTTACACTATTTTGTTTTATTCGGCGTATCTTCCGGTCATCACCGGAAGCACTTCAAATCTTTTTTTTTTACCTTTTGTAGTTATTTTACATAGAATTGTTATTTTAGTATGGATCTTTTCATAAGTCATTTATGCGATGTTAAATAAACAAAAAAAGATCCATTTCCGGTGAGATATCTCAAATATCTCAAGTAGCTTTTTATACTAAATTGTGTACCCGCCATTAATCAGAAACTGTTAGTGATGGAAACAAAAAACTTACGTAGTTGATAGACATTTGATATATGATGTATTTAACGTGTTTCATTTTGTCAGCCGTCACTTCCGGTCCTCACCGGAAGAGTTCAAACAAATGACATTGTTGATAAGTTTAACTGTTTTTTTTGCACTGTTTCAGTGAGTTTGATAAACAGTAGTGTACGAGAGGAAAATGTTTAAGATATATTAACATTTTTTTTCATTAAGCAATTCTGTTCGTCCGTTTCCTGTCCCGAGATAATAAACCTTTTCTCAACGAGATCTCATAACTGACAAATGCTTAAGCATCCAAACTTTGAGGGAAAATTGAACAATGTATGAAGATATGTTTACCATGTTCCGGTTGATCCGGCGTAACTTCCGGTCGTCAGAGCAAATTTCAAAAATGACATTTTCTCGTTTTTGTTTTGTTTCACATAGAAAAAGTTACTGAAAGATTATATCACATTATGGATTATATCCTTTTTCTTTTTATAAGAGAAATGCATATTTTCTACAGATTTATACATAGAAACGGAAGACCTTTTTGTTGCTATAGCAACAAGAGTCTAGTTATTATTATTATTTTTTTCCCACTTTTTGGCCACAAGATTTCTCAGAGATGACTTGACAGATTTTCTTGAAATTTTCAGGAATGATAGAAAATGATAATACCTCGAGGCGTTTTTTTCATTTTTTCAAAATTTACTTCCTGTCGTCCGTTTCCTGTCCCGTGACAAAAAGCTTGTCACATCGAGATCTCAGAAACGAAAAAGACTTAAGCATTCAAACTTTGCAGGATGATAGACCTATAGTTGTAGATGTGTTTAAACTATTTTGTTTTGTTCGTCGTAACTTCCGGTCGTCACCGGAAGCATTTTAAAAATATTTTTTTACGCATTTAACTTTTTTCTCATAAAATTGAAATATAAGTATAAATGCTTACAAATATCATCTATCCGATGATAAGTAAACAAAAAAATTCTACTTCCGGTGAGATATCTCAAATATCTCAGGTTGTCTTTTTTAAACAAATGTTGTAACAACGAGATCTCAGAAACTGTAAGTGACTAAGACATGAAACTTACATGGATGATAGACATTTGATAGAAGATGTGTTTAATAGTTTTCATTTTGTCAACCGTCACTTCCGGTCCACACCGGAAGAGTTGAAAAAAATCAAGCTGTTTTTAAGTTTTACTGTTTTTCTTCAATATTTTTAGATAAAATGTTAGACAATAAAGTGACGTTGTCTAGAGTTTATAAAAATCTAACTTTTATTTTCATTGAATACTTCCGTTTGTCCGTTTCCTGTCCCGAGGCAAAATACCTTGACTCTTCAAAATCTCAAATACGGTAATGACTTGAACAACTAAACTTTGTGGGATGATAGACCTTTGTATGTAGACAAGTATACACAAATTTGTTTTTGTCGGCGTAACTTCCGGTCGGCACCGGAAGCACTTTAATTTTTTTTTTTAACTTTATTTTTTATTTAACAAAGAATATTTATTTAGGTATTAATGCTTACATAAGTCATTTATGCGATGTGAAATAAACCAAAAAGATCTACTTCCGGCGAGATATATCAAATATCTCAAGTAGTTCATCTTATTAAGCAGATCTTAGAAACTGTAAGTGATGAAAGCACACACTTTACATAGATGATAAATATTTGAAAGAAGTTTGGTGGGTTTTTGTTTTGTTTTGTTTTACACAATAATACATTTATACGAGAACGGAACACCTTTTTGTTGCTATAGCAACAAGAGTCTAGTTATTATTATTTTTTTCCCCTTTTTTGTCGGCAGAATTTCTCAGAGATGAGTGGATAGATTTTTCTGAATTTTTTAGGAATGGTAGATATTGATAATATCTCGAGGCGTTTTTTTCATTTTTTCAAATTTCATTTCCGGTCGTCCGTTTCCTGTCCCGCGACAAAGAAGCTTGTCACCTCGAGATCTCAAAAACGACAAGGACTTTAAAATTCAAACTTTGTGGGATGATAGACCTGTATATGTAGATGTGTTTAAACTATTTTGTTTTGTTCGTCGTAACTTCCGGTCGTCACCGGAAGCACTTCAAAAATATTTTTTTTTTACGCATTGAATTTAGTTTACATAAAATGGATATATAAGTATAAATCTTTATTTATGTCATCAATGCGATGTTCAATCAACAGAAAAATTCCACTTCCGGTGAGATATCTCAAATATCTCACGTACCTTTTTAAAAATAAATTTTGTACCCGCGAGATCTCAAAAAGTATTAGTGATCAAGACACGAAACTTTCATGGATGATAGACATTTGACTGAAGATGTGTTTAACTGCTTTCATTTTGTTGGCCGTTACTTCCGGTCCACAACGGAAGAGTTCAATCAAATCAAGCTGTTTATAAGTTTAAATTTTTTCCTTTGCCAATTTTAGATAAATTGATAGGCAATAAAGTCCTGTTTTCAAATGCATAAGAAATACTAACTTTAATTTTTCACTGATTACTTCCGTTTGTCCGTTTCCTGTCCCAAAACAAAAAACTTGACTCCTCGAGATCTCAAAAATGGTAATGACTTGAACAATCAAACTTTGCAGTATGATAGACTTATATATGTAGATGTGTTTACATTATTTTTTTTTGTTCGGCGTAACTTCCGGTCGTCACCGGAAGCACTTCAAAAATTATTTTTTTATTACTTTTTTTAGTTATTTTACACAGAATGATTATTTTAGTATGGATCTTTTATAAGTCATTTATGCGATGTTAAATAAACAAAAAAAGATCCATTTCCGGTGAGATATCTCAAATATCTCACGTAGCTTTTTTATACTAAATTGTGTACCCACCGTTAATCAGAAACTGTTAGTGATCAAAACACAAAACTTATGTAGGTGATAGACATTTGATAGATGATGTGTTTAACGTGTTTCATTTTGTCAGCCGTCACTTCCGGTCCTAACCGGAAGGGTTTAAACAAATGACATTGTTGATAAGTTTAGCCGGTTTTTTTTACACTGTTTCAGTAAGCTCGATAAACAGTAGTGTACGAGAGGAAAGTGTTTAAGATATATTAACATTTTTTTTCATTAAGCAATTCTGTTCGTCCGTTTCCTGTCCCGAGACAAGAAACCTTTTCTCAACGAGATCTCATAACTGACAAAAGCGTAAGCATCCAAACTTTGAGGAAATATGGAACAATGTATGAAAATATGTTTACCATGTTCCGTTTGAATCAGCGTAACTTCCGGTCGTCAGAGCAAATTTCAAAAATGACTTTTTCTCGTTTCGTTTTGTTCCACATAGAAAAAGTTACCGAAAGATTCCATCACCGTATCGATTATATCCTTTTTGTTTTTTATAAGAGAAAGGCATCTTTTTTTTTAAAGATTTATACATGAGGAACGGAAGACCTTTTTGTTGCTATAGCAACAAGACTCTAGTTAAGGTCTTCCGTTTCCAACGGAAGACCTTATAGTGATTGTAATGTTTTTTATTAAGGTCTTCCGTTTCCAACGGAAGACCTTATAGTGATTGTAATGTTTCTTTTTATTATTAAGGTCTTCCGTTTCCAACGGAAGACCTTATAGTGATTGTAATGTTTTTTATTATTAAGGTCTTCCGTTTCCAACGGAAGACCTTATAGTGATTGTAATGTTTTTTATTATTAAGGTCTTCCGTTTCCAACGGAAGACCTTATAGTGATTGTAATGTTTTTTATTATTATTATTATTATTATTTTTTTTTTTCCTTTTTTTTGTCCACAAGATTTCTCAGAGATGACTGAACAGATTTTTGTGAAATTTTCAGGAATGAAAAATAATGATAATATCTCGAGGCGTTTTTTTCATTTTGTCAAAAATCATTTCCGTTTGTCCGTTTCCTGTCCCGCGTTTAAAAAGCTTGTATCATCGAGATCTCCGAAACGGCATAGACTTGAACATTTAAACTTTGTGGGATAATAGACTTATATGTGTAGATGTGTTTAAACTATTTTGTTTTGTTCGTGATAACTTCCGGTCGTCACCGGAAGTAATTTAAAAATTATTTTTTTCACGTATTTAATTTATTTTGTAAAGAATGAATATATTAGAATAAATCCTTAAAAATGGCATCAAAACGATGTTCATTAAACAAAAAAGTTCTACTTCCGGTAAGATATCTCAATTATCTCAGGTAGCTTTTTTAAAACAAATTTTGTACTTCCGAGATCTCAGAAACTGTAAATGATGAAGACACCAAACTTACATGGATGATAGACATTTGATAGAAGATGTGTTTAACTGCTTTTATTTTGTCGGCCGTCACTTCCGGTCCACACCGAAAGAGTTCAAACAAATCAAGCTGTTTATAAGTTAAACTGTATTTCTTTGCCAATTTTAGATAAATTGATAGGCAATAAAGTCCTGTTGTTAAATGCATAAGAACTACTTACTTTAAATTTTCACTGAGTACTTCCGATTATCCGTTTCCTGTCCCAAAACAAAAAAATTGACTCCTCGAGATCTCAAAGATGGTAATGACTTAAACATTCAAACTTTGAGGGATGATAGACCTATGAATGTAGATGTGTTTACACTATTCTGTTTTGTTCGGCGTAACTTCCGGTCGTCACCGGAAGCACTTCAAAAATTATTTTTTAAACCTAGTTTTAGTTATTTTACAAAGAATTATTATATTAGTATAACTCCTTGCATAAGTCAGGTATGCGATGTTTAATAAACAAAAAAGATCTACTTCCGGTTAGTAATCTGAAGTAGCTTTTTTTGAAAACTAAATTTTGTACCCGGTAGATATCAGAAACTGTAAGTGATCAAAACACAAAACTTACATAGATGGTAGACATTTGATAGAAGTTGTGTTTATCGTGTTTCATTTTGTCGGCAATCATTTCCGGTCCTCACCAGAAAGGTTCAATCAAATGACAATTTTTATAAGTTTAACTATTTTTCTTGCACTGTTTTAGTAAGCATGATAAAAGAAATGTACAAAAGGCAAATGTTAAAGATATACTAACTTTTATTTTCATTGAGCAATTCCTTTCGTCCGTTTCCTGTCCCAAGACAATAAATCTCCTCTCAACAAGGTCTCAGAACAGTAAAGAATTCAACAACCATACTTTGTTGGATGATTAACTTTTGCATTAGGATATGTTAATCATGTTTTGTTTGAATCGGCGGAACTTCCTGTCGTCCCGACAAGAAGTAGTCAAAAAATGATTTTTTATTCATTTTGTTGTTTGACATTGAAGTACGGTCTGGAAGTTTTCTTCAAAATAATTATGATATCCGTTATATTTTCTATTTGAAAAAAGCTTTTTCATGTACAGAATTATACATTTATATAAGAACGGAAGACCTCTTTGTTGCTATAGCAACAAGAGTCTAGTTATTATTATTATTATTTTTTTTTTCCTTTTTTTGTCCACAAGATTTCTCAGAGATGACTGAACAGATTTATGTGAAATTTTCAGGAATGAAAAATAATGATAATATCTCGAGGCGTTTTTTTCATTTTGTCAAAAATCATTTCCGTTTGTCCGTTTCCTGTCCCGCGTTAAAAAAGCTTGTATCATCGAGATCTCAGAAACGGCATAGACTTGAACATTTAAACTTTGTAGGATAATAGACTTATATGTGTAGATGTGTTTAAACTATTTTGTTTTGTTCGTCATAACTTCCGGTCGTCACCGGAAGTAATTTAAAAATTATTTTTTTCACGTATTTTATTTATTTTGTAAAGAATGAATATATTAGAATAAATCCTTAAAAATGGCATCAAAGCGATGTTCATTTAACAAAACAGTTATACTTCCGGTGAGATATCTCAATTATCTCAGGTAGCTTTTTTAAAACAAATTTTGTACTTCCGAGATCTCAGAAACTGTAAATGATGAAGACACCAATCTTACATGGATGATAGACATTTGATAGAAGATGTGTTTAACTGCTTTTATTTTGTCGGCCGTCACTTCCGGTCCACACCGAAAGAGTTCAAACAAATCAAGCTGTTTATAAGTTTAACTGTATTTCTTTGCCAATTTTAGATAAATTGATAGGCAATAAAGTCCTGTTGTTAAATGCATAAGAACTACTAACTTTAAATTTTCACTGAGTACTTCCGATTATCCGTTTCCTGTCCCAAAACAAAAAACTTGACTCCTCGAGATCTCAAAGATGGTAATGACTTGAACAATCAAACTTTGCAGGATGATAGACCTTTATATGTAGATTTGTTTACACTATTTTGTTTTGTTCGGCGTAACTTCCGGTCGTCACCGGAAGGACTTCAAAAATTATTTAAAAAAATTTTTTTTTAGTTATTTTACATAGAATGATTATTTTAGCATGAATTTTTTTCATAAGTCTTTTAAGCGATGTTAAATTAACAAAAAAAAGATCAATTTCTGGTGAGATATCTCAAATATCTCAAGTAGATTTTATACTTAATTGTGTACCCGCCGTTAATCAGAAACTGTTAGTGATCAAAACACCAAACTTACGTAGGTGATAGACATTTGATAGATGATGTGTTTAACTTATTTTATTTTGTCAGTTGATAAGTTTAACTGTTTTTTTACAAAGTTTCAGTAAGCTTTGATAAACAGTAGTGTACGAGAGGAAAATGTTTAAGATATATTGACATTTTTTTCATTAAGCAATTCTATTCGTCCGTTTCCTGTCCCGAGACAATAAACCTTTTCTCAACGAGATCTCATAACTGACAAAAGCTTAAGCATCCAAACTTAAAGGAAAAAAAGAACGATGTATGAAGATATGTTTACTATGTTCCGTTTGATCGGGCGTAACTTCCGGTCGTCAGAGCAAATTTCAAAAATGACTTTTTTTCGTTGTTTTGTTTCATTTAGAAAACGTTACTGAAAGATTCCAATACAGTATCGATTATATCCTTTTTCTTTTTATGAGAGAAATGCATTTTTTTAAATAGATTGATATATGAGCAACGGAAGACCTTTTTGTTGCTATAGCAACAAGAGTCTAGTTATTATTATTATTATTATTTTTTTCCCCTTTTTTTGTCCACAAGATTTCTCAGAGATGGCTGGATAGATTTTCTTCAAATTTTCAGGGTTGATAGAGAATGATAATATCTCGAGGCGTTTTTTTCATTTTCTCAAAATTCACATCCTGTCGTTCGTTTCCTGTCCCGCGGCAAAAAGCTATGGTCAATGAGATCTCAGAAACGATAAAGACCTCAACATCCAAACTTTGAGGGATGATAGACCTATATGTGTAGATGTGTTTAAACTATTTTGTTTTGTTCGTCGTAACTTCCGGTCGTCACCGGAAGCATTTCAAAAATTATTATTTTTAGGTATTCAGTTCTTTTTCCATAGAATAAATATATATGTATACATCTATACATATGTTATCTATGCGATGTTATATCAACAACAACAATCTACTTCCGGTGAGATATCTCAATTATCTCAGAAAATCTTTTTAAAACAAATGTTTGAACCTCAAGATCTCAAAAACTGTAAGTGATCAAGACACGAAACTTACAAGGATGATAGACATTTGAGAGAAGATGTGTTTAAACGCTTTCATTTTGTCTACCGTCACTTCCGGTCCACACCGGAAGAGTTCAAACAAATCAAGTTGATTATATGTTTCACTGTTTTTCTTTGATAATTTTATTTAAAATAATAAGCAATACAGAAGTGTTGTCTAACGTAAAAAAAATAGTAACTTTTTTTTTCATTGAGCACTTCCGTTTGTCCGTTTCCTGTCCCGAGACAAAAAGTAATGACTACATGAGATCTCAAAAATGGTAACGACTTGAACAACTAAACTTTGTGGAATGATAGATCTATGAATGTAGACGTGTTAAATCTATTTTGTTTTGTTCGGCGTAACTTCCGGACGTCACCGGAAGCACTTCAAAAATTAGTTTTTTTTACCTTTTCTAAGTTGTTTTTTATAGAATGAATAAGTAGTATAAATCCTTACATAAGTCATCTATGCGATGTTTGACAAAAACGTTTTACTTCCGGTGAGATATCTCAAATATCTCAAGAAGCTTTTCTAAACCAAATGTTGTACCCGCCAGATCTCAGAAACTGTAAGTGATCAAAACACGAAACTTACATGAATGATAGACATTTGATAGAAGATGTGTTTCACGTTTTTCATTTTGTCAACCGTCACTACCGGTCCTCACTGGAAGGGTTCAAACAAATCACGTTGTTTATAAGTTTAACATTTTTCCTTGAACAGTTTTACTTAGCATGATAAACAATAATGTTTGATAGGCAAATGCTCGGGAATTACAAACTTTTAGTTTCATTGATCACTTCCTGTCGTCCGTTTCCTGTCCCGAGACAATAAACGTTGTATCCACGAGGTCTCAAATGACTAGAACAAACAAACTTAGTGGGATGATATACTTATGTTTGTCGATATGTTAAACAGGTTTTGTTTGAATCAACGTAACCCGGTTGTCACAGAAAATACTTTAAAAAGGGTTTTTTTCTTCATTTTCTGTGTTTAGCTTGGTAAGTTCTGAGAGTTTTCTTCAAAGTAAGTGTTATATGGAATACATTTTCTACTTGGAAGAAGCATTTCTTTTTAATAGATTAATACATGTTTATAAGAACGGAAGACCTTTTTGTTGCTATAGCAACAAGATTCTAGTTATTATTATTATTATTATTATTATTATTTTTTTCCCCTTTTTGTTTAGTGAATTTCTCAGAGATTTCTGGATGGATATTCCTTAAATTTTCAGGGATGATTAAAAATAAAAATATCTAGAGATTTCTAATTTCAGTTTTTCTAAATTCACTTCCGTTTGTCCGTTTCCTGTCCCGCGACAAAAAGCTAGTGACATCGTGATCTCAGAAACGACAATGACTTAAGCTTCCAAACTTTGTGGGATGATAGACCTGTATGTGTAGATGTGTTTAAACTATTTTGTTTTGTTCGTCGTAACTTCCGGTCGTCACCGGAAGCATTTCAAAATTTTTTTTTTTTACGCATTTAATTTATTTAACACAGAATTGAAGTATAAGTATAAATGCTTACATATATCATCTATTCGATGATAAAAAAAACCAAAAAATTCTACTTCCGGTGAGATATCTCAGATATCTCAGGTTGTCTTTTTTAAACAAATGTTGTAACAACGAGATCTCAGAAACTGTAAGTGACTAAGACATGAAACTTACATGAATGATAGATATTTGATAGAAGATGTGTTTAACAGTTTTCATTTTGTCAACCGTCACTTCCGGTACACACCGGAAGAGTTTAAAGAAATCAAGCTGGTTATATGTTAAACTGTTTTTCTTCAATATTTTTAGATAAAATGATAGGCAATTAAGTCACATTGTCTAGTGTTAAAGAAAGTCTAACTTTTATTTTCATTGAACATTTCCGTTTGTCCGCTTCCTGTCCCGAGACAAAAAACCTTGACTCCTCAAGATCTCAAATACGGTATTGACTTGAACAACCAAACTGTGTGGAATGATAGACCAATGTATGTAGACAAGTATACACAATTTTGTTTTGGTCGGCGTAACTTCCGGTCAGCACCGGAAGCACTTCAGCAATTATTTTTTTACGCGTTTAATTAATTTCCCACAGAATTGAAATATAAGTATAAACGCTTACATATATAATCTATCCGATGATAAAAAAAAACAAAAAAAATTACTTCCGGTGAGATATATCAAATATCTCAGGTAGTTTTTTTTTTAAAAACAAATGTTGTAACAACGAGATCTCCGAGACTTTAAGTGACCAAGACACGAAACTTACATGGATGATGGACATTTGATAGAAGATGTGTTAAATTGTTTTCATTTTGTCAACCGTCACTTCCGGTCCACACCAATAGAGTTTAAACTTATTAGGTTGTTTATGAGTTTAACTGTTTTTCTTTGACAATTTTGTATTAATTGGTAGGCAGTAAAGTCCTGTTTTTTAAGTTTAGAAAATGCTAACTTTCATTTTCATTGAACACTTCTGTTTGTCCGTTTCCTGTCCCGAGATTAAAAGCCTTGATTCCTCGAGATCTCAAAAAAGGTAATGACTTGAACAATCAAACTTTGTGGGATGATAGACCTATGTATGAATATTTGTTTACACTATTTTGTTTGATTCGTCGTAACTTCCGGTCGTCACCGGAAGCACTTCAAAATTATTTTTTAAAATTATTTTATTTATTTTACATGATATAAATACTCAGTATAAAATCTTAGATATGTCTTCAATACGATGTTAAATAAGCAAATAAAGTTTACTTCCGGTGAAATATCTCAAATATCTCTAGGTTGCTTTTATCCAATTTGATATCTGCGAGATTGTAGTCACTGTGAGTGATTGAGACACAAAGCTTTAACGAATGATTGACATTTGATTGAAGATATGTCTTACGGGTTTTATTTTGTCAATCGTCTCTTCCGGTTCTCACGGGAAGGGTTCAAACAAATCATGTTTTAAAAAATTCTAACTGACTTTCTTGGGTGTTTCATCTAGTCTGATAAACAGTGATGTACGCTAGGCAAAATATTGTTTCAACGAGACCTCAGATTATGCAGAGACGTGAACAACCAAACTTTTAGGAATGATTGACTTATGATTGTACAAATGTTCAACATGTTTGGTTTGGTTCGGCGTTACTTCCTGTCGTCACAGAAAGTACTTCAAAAAGTGATTTCTTTTTCATTTTCATTGTTTTACATGGAAGCAAGTACTGAATATTTCATTCACAAATATTATCATATCAATTATTTTTTCTTAATGAGAGAAGCAATATCTTACAGTTAAATTGATACATGTATATCAAAACGGAAGACCTTTTTGTTGCTCTTGCAACAAGAGTCTAGTTATTATTAAGGTCTTCCGTTTCCAACGGAAGACCTTATAGTGATTGTTAGGTTTTTTCTTTCTTTCTTATTATTATTATTTTTTTCCCCTTTTTTGTCGGCAGAATTTCTCAGAGATGAGTGGATAGATTTTCCTGAAATTTTCAGAAATAATAGATAATGATAATATCTCGAGGCGTTTTTTTCATTTTTTCAAAATTCATTTCCGGTCGTCCGTTTCCTGTCCCGCGACAAAAAAGCTTGTCACCTCGAGATCTCAGAAACAACAAGGACTTTTACATTCAAACTTTGTGGAATAATAGACCTGTATGTGTAGATGTGTTTAAACTATTTTGTTTTGTTCGTCGTAACTTCCGGTCGTCACCGGAAGAACTTCAAAAATAATTTTTTTTACGTATTTAATTTATTTTACATAGATTGAATATATAAGTATAAATCTTTATATATGTCATCTAAGCGATGCTCAATCAACAGAAAAATTCCACTTCCGGTGAGATATCTCAAATATCTCAGGTAGCTTTCTAAAAATAAATTTTGTACCCGCGAGATCTCAAAAAGTATAAGTGATCAAGACACGAAACTTTTAGGGATGATAGACATTTGACTGAAGATGTGTTTAACTGCTTTTATTTTGTTGGCCGTCACTTCCGGTCCACACGGGAAGAATTCAAACAAATCAAGCTGTTTATAAGTTTAACTGTTTTCCTCTGATAGTATTAGTTAGCTCGATGAACAATAATGTGCGATGGGCAAGTACACAACAAATAATAAATTAATTTTTCATTGAGCACTTCCGTTTGTCCGTTTCCTGTCCCGAGACAAAAAACTTATTTCGACGAGATTTCAAAAACGGTAACGACTTGAACAACCAAACTTTGTGGGATGATAGACCTATGTTTGATCATGTATTTACTATATTTTGCTTTATCCGGCGTAACTTCCGGTCGTCACAGGAAGTACATCAAAATTTGATTATTTAAAATATTTGGGTTATTTAGCATTGAAGTAACATTTTAGCAAAAGAAATACAAAAGTTCATCTACACATGGATAAATAAACGAAAAAATTCTACTTCCGGTGAGACATCTCAAATATCTCAGGTAGCTTTCTTTTTAAAAAAATTTGTACTCGGAGTTCTCAGAAACTTTAAAAGACCAAGATACAAAACTTATATAGATGATAGACATTTGATTGAACATGTGTTTAGTTAGTTTCATTTGGTCGTCCGTCACTTCCGGTTCTCACTCGAAGGGTTCAAGCAAAATGAAGTTTTTTTTAAAAAGTTTAGATTTTTTAAACAATTTACTCAGTGTGATGAACAGTTACGTACCGTAGGTAAATGTACTAAAAATATCTACTTTTAATTTCCTTAATCACTTCCGTTTGTCAGTTTCCGGTCCTGAAACAAAAAACTTTTCTCAGCGAGGTCTCCTAACTAACAAAACTTGAACATCCAAACTTTGAGGAAAGACAGAACAATGTATGAAGATATGTTTAATATGTTCTGTCTGATCCAGCGTAATTTCCGGTCGTCACAGAAAGTACTCAAAAATGATTTTTTTTTCCAGATCAATACTTGAGGAACGGAAGACCTTTTTGTTGCTATAGCAACAAGACTCTAGTTATTAAGGTCTTCCGTTTCCAACGGAAGACCTTATAGTGATTGTAGTGTTTTTTCTTTCTTTCTTATTATTTTTTTTTCCCCTTTTTTTGTCGGCAGAATTTCTAAGAGATGGCTTTATGGATTTCCCTGAAATTTTTAGGGATGATAGAAAATGATAATATCTCGAGGCGTTTTTTTTCATTTTTTCAAAATTCATTTCCGTTCGTCCGTTTCCTGTCCCGCGTCAAAAAACCTTGTTCCCTCAAGATCTCTCAATCGGCAAACACTTGAACATCCAGACTTTCTTGGATGATAGACCTATATCTGTAGATGTGTTTAAACTATTTTGTTTTGTTCGTCGTAACTTCCGGTCGTCACCGGAAGTACTTCAAAAATTATTTTATTTATGTATTAAACTTATTTTACATAAAATGAATCTGATAGTATAAATCCTTATAAGTGTCATCTAAGCGATGATACATAAACAAGAACATTCTACTTCCGGTGAGATATCTCAATTATCTCAAGTAACTTTTTTATAACAAATTTTGTTCCCACGAGATCTCAAAAACTATAAGTGATGAAGACACGAAACTTTCATGGATGATAGACATTTGATTGAAGATGTGTTTAACTGGTTTTATTTTGTCGACCGTCACTTCCGGTCTACACCGGAAGAGTTCAAACAAATCAAGCTATTTATCAGTTTAACTGTTTTCCTTTGATAGTATTAGTTAGCTCGATGAACAATAATGTGCGATGGGCAAGTACACAACAAATAATAAATTAATTTTTCATTGAACACTTCCGTTTGTCCGTTTCCTGTCCCGAGACAAAAAAACTGATTTCGACGAGATTTCAAAAACGGTAACGACTTGAACAACCAAACTTTGTGGGATGATAGACCTATGTATGAACATGTATTTACTATATTTTGTTTTATCCGGCGTAACTTCCGGTCGTCACAGGAAGTACACCAAAATTTGATTATTTAATAATATTTGGGTTATTTAGCATGGAAGTTACATTTTAGCAACAGAAATACAAAAGTTCATCTACACATGGATAAATAAACGAAAAAATTCTACTTCCGGTGAGACATCTCAAATATCTCAGGTAGTTTTCTTTTATAAAAAATTTGTAGCCGGAGATCTCAGAAACTGTAAGAGACCAAGATACAAAACTTATATAGATGAAAGACATTTGATTGAACATGTGTTTAACGGGTTTCATTTGGTCGTCCGTCACTTCCGGTTCTCACTTGAAGCGTTCAAGCAAAATGAAGTTTTTTTTTTAAAGTTTAGATTTTTTTACACAATTTACTCAGTGTGATGAACAGTAACGTACCGTAGGTAAATGTACTAAAAATATCTACTTTTAATTTCCTTAATCACTTCCGTTTGTCCGTTTCCGGTCCTGAAACAGAAACATTTTCTCAGCGAGATCTCATAAGTAACAAAAACTTGAACATCAAAACTTTAAGGAAAGACAGAACAATTTATGAGGATAAGTCTTCTATGTTCTGTCTGATCCGGCGTAACTTCCGGTCGTCACAGAAAGTACTCAAAAATTGACTTTTTGTCTTTTTGTTTTGTTTTACATAGAAATGATAAGTGGGAAATTCCATTATCCAGTATATGTTATATCCATTTTCGATTTACAAGACAAATGAATTTTTTTAAGATTAATACATAAGGTACGGAAGACCTTTTTGTTGCTATAGCAACAAGAGTCTAGTTATTATTATTATTATTATTTTTTTCCCACTTTTTGGCCACAAGATTTCTCAGAGATTACTTGACAGATTTTCTTGAAATTTTCAGGAATGATAGAAAATGAAAATACCTCGAGGCGTTTTTTTCATTTTTTCAAAATTCACTTCCTGTCGTCCGTTTCCTGTCCCGTGACAAAAAGCTTGTCACATCGAGATCTCAGAAACGAAAAAGACTTAAGCATTCAAACTTTGCAGGATGATAGACCTATAGTTGTAGATGTGTTTAAACTATTTTGTTTTGTTCGTCGTAACTTCCGGTCGTCACCGGAAGCATTTAAAAAAATATTTTTTTACGCATTTAACTTTTTTCTCATAGAATTGAAATATAAGTATAAATGCTTACATATATCATCTATCCGATGATAAGTAAACAAAAAAATTCTACTTCCGGTGAGATATCTCAAATATCTCAGGTTGTCTTTTTTAAACAAAAGTTGTAACAACGAGATCTCAGAAACTGTAAGTGACTAAGACATGAAACTTACATGGATGATAGACATTTGATAGAAGATGTGTTTAATAGTTATCATTTTGTCAACCGTCACTTCCGGTCCACACCGGAAGAGTTGAAAAAAATCAAGCTGTTTTTCAGTTTTACTGTTTTTCTTCAATATTTTTAGATAAAATGTTAGGCAATAAAGTGACGTTGTCTAGTGTTTATAAAAATCTAACTTTTATTTTCATTGAATACTTCCGTTTGTCCGTTTCCTGTCCCGAGGCAAAATACCTTGACTCTTCAAAATCTCAAATACGGTAATGACTTGAACAACTAAACTTTGTGGGATGATAGACCTTTGTATGTAGACAAGTATACACAATTTTGTTTTTGTCGGCGTAACTTCCGGTCGGCACCGGAAGCACTTTAAATTTTTTTTTTAACTTTATTTTTTATTTAACAAAGAATATTTATTTAGGTATTAATGCTTACATAAGTCATTTATGCGATGTGAAATAAACAAAAAAGATCTACTTCCGGCGAGATATATCAAATATCTCAAGTAGTTCATCTTATTAAGCAGATCTTAGAAACTGTAAGTTATGAAAGCACACACTTTACATAGATGATAAATATTTGAAAGAAGTTTGGTGGGTTTTTGTTTTGTTTTGTTTTACACAATAATACATTTATACGAGAACGGAAGACCTTTTTGTTGCTATAGCAACAAGAGTCTAGTTAAGGTCTTCCGTTTCCAACGGAAGACCTTATAGTGATTGTAATGTTTATTATTAGGGTCTTCCGTCTTCAGCGGAAGACCCTTTTATTATTCTATTGTTTCTTTTTCACTTTTCTTATTAAGGTCTTCCGTTTCCAACGGAAGACCTTATAGTGATTGTAGTGTTTTTTGTTTCTTTCTTTCTTTCTTTCTTATTATTTTTTTTTTCTCCTTTTTTGTCGGCAGAATTTCTCAGAGATGGCTGGATAGATTTTCCTGAAATTTTCAGAGATGATAGAGAATGATAATATCTCGAGGCATGTTTTTCATTTTTTCAAAAATCATTTCCGGTCGTCCGTTTCCTGTCCCGCGTCAAAAAACCTTGTTCCCTCGAGATCTCAGAATCGGCTAACAATTGAACGTCCAGACTTTGTGGGATAATAGACCTATATTTGTAGATGTGTTTAAACTATTTTGTTTTGTTCGTCGTAACTTCCGGTCGTCACCGGAAGTACTTCAAAATAATTATATTTATGTATTTAACTTATTTTACATAGAATGAATCTGATAGTATAAATCCTTACATGTGTCATCTAAGCGATGATACATAAACAAGAACATTCTACTTCCGGTGAGATATCTCAATTATCTTAAGTAACTTTTTTATAACAAATTTTGTTCCCACGAGATCTCAAAAACTATAAGTGATGAAGACACGAAACTGTCATGGATGATAAACATTTGATTGAAGATGTGTTTAACTGGTTTTATTTTGTCGACCGTCACTTCCGGTCCACACCGGAAGAGTTCAAACAAATCAAGCTATTTATCAGTTTAACTGTTTTCCTTCGATAGTATTAGTTAGCTCGATGAACAATAATGTACCATGGGCAAGTACACAACAAATAATAAATTAATTTTTCATTGAGCACTTCCGTTTGTCCGTTTCCTGTCCCGAGACAAAAAAACTGATTTCGACGAGATTTCAAAAACGGTAACGACTTGAACAACCAAACTTTGTGGAATGATAGACCTATGTATGAACATGTATTTACTATATTTTGTTTTATCCGGCGTAACTTCCGGTCGTCACAGGAAGTACACCAAAATTTGATTATTTAATAATATTTGGGTTATTTAGCATGGAAGTTACATTTTAGCAACAGAAATACAAAAGTTCATCTACACATGAATAAATAAACGAAAAAATTCTACTTCCGGTGAGACATCTCAAATATCTCAGGTAATTTTCTTTTATAAAAATTTTGTACCCGGAGATCTCAGAAACTGTAAGAGACCAATATACGAAACTTATATAGATGAAAGACATTTGATTGAACATGTGTTTAACGGGTTTCATTTGGTCGTCCGTCACTTCCGGTTCTCACTCGAAGCGTTCAAGCAAAATGAAGTTTTTTTTTTAAAGTTTAGATTTTTTTAAACAATTTACTCAGTGTGATGAACAGTAACGTACCGTAGGTAAATGTACTAAAAATATCTACTTTTAATTTCCTTAATCACTTCCGTTTGTCCGTTTCCGGTCCTGAAACAGAAACATTTTCTCAGCGAGATCTCATAATTACAAAAACTTGAACATCAAAACTTTAAGGAAAGACAGAACAATGTATGAGGATATGTCTTCTATGTTCTGTCTGATCCGGCGTAACTTCCGGTCGTCACAGAAAGTACTCAAAAATTGACTTTTTGTCTTTTTGTTTCGTTTTACATAGAAATGATAAGTGGGAAATTCCATTATCCAGTATCTGTTATATCCATTTTCGTTTTACAAGACAAATGAATTTTTTTGAGATTAATACATAAGGTACGGAAGACCTTTTTGTTGCTATAGCAACAAGAGTCTAGTTATTATTATTATTATTAGGGTCTTCCGTCTTCAGCGGAAGACCCTTCTATTATTCTATTGTTTCTTTTTCACTTTTCTTATTATTATTATTATTATTATTCTTTTTTTGTCTTACAAATTTTGTGCAGGCGATTTCTCGGAGATGGCTTGTTCGATTTCGTTCAAATTTTCAGGGATAATGCCTCGTCAACTGAAGTTTATACCGCTGCGACAGTTTTTTAAAATTCACTTCCGGTCGGAAATTATTGTCGTTTAACGATTTTTAAAAGTCGATTTTGTCTGCGACGTTTCTCAAAAACGAGTAAAGATTTAGAGCTGTAATTTTCAGAGATGATAGATCTATCTTTTTTCTAATGTACCTCGGTCAACAGAATGTCCGCCGACACTTCCGGTCGTCACCGGAAGGAAATTTCAAAAATCGATTTTTTCAACCTTTTTGTTTTAAAATATTTTTCTGCAGGGTTGATAGTGACCCTTTTACTGATTCAGAATATGTATTTTGTTTTAAAATCGATCAACGCATTCTCGAGATATTAAGCGTCAAAGTCCTGAAGCGAGAGCCCGAGTAGCTCAGTCGTTATGGTCGTGGACAGTGCCCAGGCGACCCGGGTTCAAGCCCCGCGTGCCGCAAAAATTTTTTTCGTTTTTTTTGGCGTAGACTCACAATTTTATCTTTAAAACGATGAGTTTTATCTCATTTATTCAAAAATCGGACGGAAGACCCACTCGTTGCTCGCAACGAGAACGATCTAGTTATTATTCTTTTTTTGTCTTACAAATTTTGTGCAGGCGATTTCTCGGAGATGGCTCTTTCGATTTCTTTCAAATTTACAGGGATAATGCCCCGTCATGTGAAGTTTATACCGCCGCGACAGTTTTTCAAAATTCACTTCCTGTCGGAAGTTATCGTCAGTTTACGATTTTTAAAAGTCCATTTTGTCTGCGACGTTTCTCAAAAACGAGTGAAGATATTGGAATTAAATTTCTAGAGATGATAGATCTACCGTTTTTCTGGTGCACCTCGGTCAAGAGAATGGCCGCCGTCGCTTCCGTTTGTCACCGGAAGCAAATTTAAAAAATTAAATTTTTCAACTTTTTTATGTTAAAATATTTTTCTGTAGGGTTGATAGTGACCCTTTTTCTGATTCAGAATATGTAATTTGTTTTAAAATCGATCAACGCATTCTCCAAATATTAAGGGTCAAAGTCCTGAAGCGAGAGTCCGAGTAGCTCAGTCGTTAGAGTCGTGGACATATGCCCAGGCGACCCGGGTTCAAGCCTCAAGTGCCGCAAAATTTTTCAACTCATTTTTCGCTTAGACCTACGATTTTATCTTTAAAATAATGAATTCTGTTCTTTTCCGTTTTAATTTTGTAAAAGAAGTTACAATAATAGCGCTTTCCCCCGTATTTGTGTATTGAGATCTAGTTAAAATGTTCAGAAAAATGAATAGTTACATCTTTAATAACACGCTTATACATTGTTCTAACACATGTATATCATTTAGTAATTGTGTTATATGTAATATTTACAATTTAATATTTTAAGTTTAATACAGAAGTCACCGACACTCCACCCCCCCCCCCCCAAATCAAAAAATCGTTTAGTTTTTCTGGTCTGCTTTTTCTTGATCTTTGATCTTGGACCTTTAATTTCAACCTATTACCATTCTAGATTACTGTACT
Source organism: Magallana ariakensis (assembly GCA_020458035.1). Lineage (NCBI taxonomy): Eukaryota > Metazoa > Mollusca > Bivalvia > Ostreida > Ostreidae > Magallana > Magallana ariakensis. Next base: position 25,215,329 of record CM035813.1, read on the forward strand.
AATGACCAGACCAATTCGTTCATTTTTAACAGAGATATGAATTTTGGGACATTTGAGTTTCGATTAGCGTGCTTGACATGTACTGTAGAAAAAAATTCTAACTCCCGAACCCTTCACTTGATCCTAATGAAATTTTGTGTAAATGTACCTCGGACCCTATTCTTATTGTCTGCCAAAAATGCAGAGGATTGAACAATTTTGAAGGAATTTCTGAGATCAAACAGCGCGTATTGTCTATACGGGGAATTCAAATTTTAACAGTACACGCACCGACCCCCCCCCCACCCGATTCATAAAATCATTTAGTTTTTCTGGCCTGATTTTACTTGATCTTTGACCTGTACTTTCAATCTAATACTATTCTAGATTACTCTACTAATGACCAGGCCAATTCGTATATTTTGAACAGAGTTATGAATTTTGGGGCATTTGAGTTTCAATTAGCGTGCTTGACATGTACTGTAGAAAAAAATTCTAACTCCGTAACCCTTCACTTGATCCTAATGAAATTTCGTGTAAATGTACCTCGGACCCTATTCTTATTGTCTGCCAAATATGCAGCGGATTGAACAATTTAGAAGAAATTCCTGAGATCAAACGGCGAGTATTGCATGTACGGGGAATTAAAATTAACACAGTACACGGGATGTAAGCAGCCGTGTAATATATCTGGTGCATGTATATTTCTTGTTTTCCGTTTAGTCTGTCTGTATCTACGATAGCGTGTGAACTACTTATGAATGTTAGAAATGTCAAAATTACTGTCATCGAATTTTTACCGAATAAATTTACATGTTATTGATTTCGTTATTTCTACATTTATAAAGATTTTATCAATGCTGTTGAAATAAAACAGTCATACATAATAGTAAACGACACGAAAAAAAATCTCATCGCTTGAAATACATGTGTGAAATGCATTAGTCATTGTTTTAGGACTTACCCTAATTGTCGTTAACCGAATCCGAGATCCACACCTCAAAATTCTACTTTCGATTTATTTACGACGAAAATCAAGTTCGGGCTATATAATTCTATGTAAGAAAAAAATTCGTAAAAAATCGAAATAATTTTCTCGTGAGAAAAATGATAGATAGCAGTGTTCTATGATACATTACGCATTATCTAACATCAAAAAATGCGCATGCGATACGGCATTTTCTCAAGTTTTCTAGCTGCGAACATGCCTACCCCCCAAACCACGTGTTTTCAAGCTGTTTGTAAACAGACTGCGCGCACCCCATGAAGTCGGCCTATATGCCCTTTAAGAAATAGTTCCCGATAAAAGTAGAATCAAATTTACAAACTACAGAAATTTCCCTAATCAGAGATATCATTTTTATTCAAATCAAATATGGGAAAATGCAAAATGCGGGCAAGAGAAAAAAATATTCCCTATAAATGTATGGAACTACAATTGACTAAGTTCATTTTCATTGGTGGATTACCGGTGTGATAACTCTAATCTCGCCGGAGCCAAGATTTGCTCTTTCTCTCCTTTTCTTTCTCTCCATTTTTTTTTTTTTTTTTTTTTTTTTTTGATTTTCTAACAAAAATACTCTTCACAAAGGGGTTGCTGGAATGTAGTACAAGTTGAAAAACACTATTCCATATAAATTAAGACAAAAACAGACCTTATTTATTAGGGTCTTCCGTCTTCAGCGGAAGACCCTTTTATTATTCTATTGTTTCTTTTTCACTTTTCTTATTAGGGTCTTCCGTCTTCAGCGGAAGACCCTTCTATTATTCTATTGTTTCTTTTTCACTTTTCTTATTATTATTATTATTATTAGGGTCTTCCGTCTTCAGCGGAAGACCCTTCTATTATTCTATTGTTTCTTTTTCACTTTTCTTATTATTATTATTCTTTTTTGTCTTACAAATTTTGTGCGGGCGATTTCTCGGAGATGGCTCAATCGATTTTCTTCAAATTTTCAGGGATAATGCCTCGTCATCTGAAGTTTATACCGCTGCGACAGTTTTTGAAAATTCACTTCCGGTCGGAAGTTATCGTCGTTAAACGATTTTTAAAAGTCAATTTTGTCTGCGACGTTTCTAAAAAACTAGTAAAGATTTAGACCTGAAATTTTCAGAGATGATAGATCTAGATATTTTCTGGTGCACCTCGGTCCAGAGAATGTCCGCCGTCACTTCCGGTCGGCACCGGAAGTAAATTTCAAAAATCGAATTTTTCAACTTTTTTATTTTAAAATAATTTTCTATAGGTTTGACAGTGACCCTTTTACTGATTCCGAATATGTAATTTGTTTCAAAATCGGTTAACGCATTCTCGGGATATTAAGCGTCAAAGTCCTGAAGCGAGAGCCCGAGTAGCTCAGTCGTTATGGTCGTGGACAGTTCCCAGGCGACCCGGGTTCAAGCCCCGAGTGCCGAAAAATTTTTTTTCGTTTTTTTAGCGTAGACTCACAATTTTATCTTTAAAACGATGAGTTTTATCTCATTTCTTCCAAAATCGGACGGAAGACCCACTCGTTGCTCGCAACGAGAACGATCTAGTTATTCTTCTTTTTTTGTCTTACAAATTTTGTGCAGGCGATTTCTCGGAGATGGCTCTTTCGATTTCTTTCAAATTTACAGGGATAATGCCCCGTCATGTGAAGTTTATACCGCCGCGACAGTTTTTCAAAATTCACTTCCTGTCGGAAGTTATCGTCAGTTTACGATTTTTAAAAGTCCATTTTGTCTGCGACGTTTCTCAAAAACGAGTGAAGATATTGGAATTAAATTTCTAGAGATGATAGATCTACCGTTTTTCTGGTGCACCTCGGTCAAGAGAATGGCCGCCGTCGCTTCCGTTTGTCACCGGAAGCAAATTTAAAAAATTAAATTTTTCAACTTTTTTATGTTAAAATATTTTTCTGTAGGGTTGATAGTGACCCTTTTTCTGATTCAGAATATGTAATTTGTTTTAAAATCGATCAACGCATTCTCCAAATATTAAGGGTCAAAGTCCTGAAGCGAGAGTCCGAGTAGCTCAGTCGTTAGAGTCGTGGACATATGCCCAGGCGACCCGGGTTCAAGCCTCAAGTGCCGCAAAATTTTTCAACTCATTTTTCGCTTAGACCTACGATTTTATCTTTAAAATAATGAATTCTGTTCTTTTCCGTTTTAATTTTGTAAAAGAAGTTACAATAATAGCGCTTTCCCCCGTATTTGTGTATTGAGATCTAGTTAAAATGTTCAGAAAAATGAATTGTTACATCTTTAATAACACGCTTATACATTGTTCTAACACATGTATATCATTTAGTAATTGTGTTATATGTAATATTTACAATTTAATATTTTAAGTTTAATACAGAAGTCACCGACACTCCACCCCCCCCCCCCAAATCACAAAATCGTTTAGTTTTTCTGGCCTGCTTTTTCTTGATCTTTGATCTTGGACCTTTAATTTCAACCTATTACCATTCTAGATTACTGTACTAATGACCAGACCAATTCGTTCATTTTTAACAGAGATATGAATTTTGGGACATTTGAGTTTCGATTAGCGTGCTTGACATGTACTGTAGAAAAAAATTCTAACTCCCGAACCCTTCACTTAATCCTAACGAAATTTCGTGTAAATGTACCTCGGACCCCATTGTTACCGTCTTCCAAATATGCAGCGGATTGAACAATTTTGAAGGAATTTCTTAGATCAAACAGCGCGTATTGTCTATACGGGGAATTCAAATTTACACAGTACACGCACCGATCCCCCCCCCCCCAACCCGATTCACAAAATCATTTAGTTTTTCTGGCCTGATTTTACTTGATCTTTGAACTGTACTTTCAACCTAATACTATTCTAGATTACTCTACTAATGACCAGGCCAATTCGTTCATTTTGAACAGAGTTATGAATTTTGGGGCATTTGAGTTTCAATTAGCGTGCTTGACATGTACTGTAGAAAAAAATTCTAACTCCCGAACCCTTCACTTAATCCTAACGAAATTTCGTGTAAATGTACCTCGGACCCCATTGTTACCGTCTTCCAAATATGCAGCGGATTGAACAATTTTGAAGGAATTTCTTAGATCAAACAGCGCGTATTGTCTATACGGGGAATTCAAATTTACACAGTACACGCACCGATCCCCCCCCCCCAACCCGATTCACAAAATCATTTAGTTTTTCTGGCCTGATTTTACTTGATCTTTGAACTGTACTTTCAACCTAATACTATTCTAGATTACTCTACTAATGACCAGGCCAATTCGTTCATTTTGAACAGAGTTATGAATTTTGGGGCATTTGAGTTTCAATTAGCGTGCTTGACATGTACTGTAGAAAAAAATTCTAACTCCCGAACCCTTCACTTGATCCTAATGAAATTTCGTGTAAATGTACCTCGGACCCTATTCTTATTGTCTGCCAAAAATGCAGAGGATTGAACAATTTTGAAGGAATTTCTGAGATCAAACAGCGCGTATTGTCTATACGGGGAATTCAAATTTTAACAGTACACGCACCGACCCCCCCCCCCACCCGATTCATAAAATCATTTAGTTTTTCTGGCCTGATTTTACTTGATCTTTGAACTGTACTTTCAACCTAATACTATTCTAGATTACTCTACTAATGACCAGGCCAATTCGTTCATTTTGAACAGAGTTATGAATTTTGGGGCATTTGAGTTTCAATTAGCGTGCTTGACATGTACTGTAGAAAAAAATTCTAACTCCCGAACCCTTCACTTGATCCTAATGAAATTTCGTGTAAATGTACCTCGGACCCTATTCTTATTGTCTGCCAAATATGCAGCGGATTGAACAATTTAGAAGAAATTCCTGAGATCAAACGGCGAGTATTGCATGTACGGGGAATTAAAATTAACACAGTACACGGGATGTAAGCAGCCGTGTAATATATCTGGTGCATGTATATTTCTTGTTTTCCGTTTAGTCTGTATCTACGATAGCGTGTGAACTACTTATGAATGTTAGAAATGTCAAAATTACTGTCATCGAATTTTTACCGAATAAATTTACATGTTATTGATTTCGTTATTTCTACATTTATAAAGATTTTATCAATGCTGTTGAAATAAAACAGTCATACATAATAGTAAACGACACGAAAAAAAATCTCATCGCTTGAAATACATGTGTGAAATGCATTAGTCATTGTTTTAGGACTTACCCTAATTGTCGTTAACCGAATCCGAGATCCACACCTCAAAATTCTACTTTCGATTTATTTACGACGAAAATCAAGTTCGGGCTATATAATTCTATGTAAGAAAAAAATTCGTAAAAAATCGAAATAATTTTCTCGTGAGAAAAATGATAGATAGCAGTGTTCTATGATACATTACGCATTATCTAACATCAAAAAATGCGCATGCGATACGGCATTTTCTCAAGTTTTCTAGCTGCGAACATGCCTACCCCCCAAACCACGTGTTTTCAAGCTGTTTGTAAACAGACTGCGCGCACCCCATGAAGTCGGCCTATATGCCCTTTAAGAAATAGTTCCCGATAAAAGTAGAATCAAATTTACAAACTACAGAAATTTCCCTAATCAGAGATATCATTTTTATTCAAATCAAATATGGGAAAATGCAAAATGCGGGCAAGAGAAAAAAATATTCCCTATAAATGTATGGAACTACAATTGACTAAGTTCATTTTCATTGGTGGATTACCGGTGTGATAACTCTAATCTCGCCGGAGCCAAGATTTGCTCTTTCTCTCCTTTTCTTTCTCTCCATTTTTTTTTTTTTTTTTTTTTTTTGATTTTCTAACAAAAATACTCTTCACAAAGGGGTTGCTGGAATGTAGTACAAGTTGAAAAACACTATTCCATATAAATTAAGACAAAAACAGACCTTATTTATTAGGGTCTTCCGTCTTCAGCGGAAGACCCTTTTATTATTCTATTGTTTCTTTTTCACTTTTCTTATTAGGGTCTTCCGTCTTCAGCGGAAGACCCTTCTATTATTCTATTGTTTCTTTTTCACTTTTCTTATTATTATTATTATTATTAGGGTCTTCCGTCTTCAGCGGAAGACCCTTCTATTATTCTATTGTTTCTTTTTCACTTTTCTTATTATTATTATTCTTTTTTGTCTTACAAATTTTGTGCGGGCGATTTCTCGGAGATGGCTCAATCGATTTTCTTCAAATTTTCAGGGATAATGCCTCGTCATCTGAAGTTTATACCGCTGCGACAGTTTTTGAAAATTCACTTCCGGTCGGAAGTTATCGTCGTTAAACGATTTTTAAAAGTCAATTTTGTCTGCGACGTTTCTAAAAAACTAGTAAAGATTTAGACCTGAAATTTTCAGAGATGATAGATCTAGATATTTTCTGGTGCACCTCGGTCCAGAGAATGTCCGCCGTCACTTCCGGTCGGCACCGGAAGTAAATTTCAAAAATCGAATTTTTCAACTTTTTTATTTTAAAATAATTTTCTATAGGTTTGACAGTGACCCTTTTACTGATTCCGAATATGTAATTTGTTTCAAAATCGGTTAACGCATTCTCGGGATATTAAGCGTCAAAGTCCTGAAGCGAGAGCCCGAGTAGCTCAGTCGTTATGGTCGTGGACAGTTCCCAGGCGACCCGGGTTCAAGCCCCGAGTGCCGAAAAATTTTTTTTCGTTTTTTTAGCGTAGACTCACAATTTTATCTTTAAAACGATGAGTTTTATCTCATTTCTTCCAAAATCGGACGGAAGACCCACTCGTTGCTCGCAACGAGAACGATCTAGTTATTCTTCTTTTTTTGTCTTACAAATTTTGTGCAGGCGATTTCTCGGAGATGGCTCTTTCGATTTCTTTCAAATTTACAGGGATAATGCCCCGTCATGTGAAGTTTATACCGCCGCGACAGTTTTTCAAAATTCACTTCCTGTCGGAAGTTATCGTCAGTTTACGATTTTTAAAAGTCCATTTTGTCTGCGACGTTTCTCAAAAACGAGTGAAGATATTGGAATTAAATTTCTAGAGATGATAGATCTACCGTTTTTCTGGTGCACCTCGGTCAAGAGAATGGCCGCCGTCGCTTCCGTTTGTCACCGGAAGCAAATTTAAAAAATTAAATTTTTCAACTTTTTTATGTTAAAATATTTTTCTGTAGGGTTGATAGTGACCCTTTTTCTGATTCAGAATATGTAATTTGTTTTAAAATCGATCAACGCATTCTCCAAATATTAAGGGTCAAAGTCCTGAAGCGAGAGTCCGAGTAGCTCAGTCGTTAGAGTCGTGGACATATGCCCAGGCGACCCGGGTTCAAGCCTCAAGTGCCGCAAAATTTTTCAACTCATTTTTCGCTTAGACCTACGATTTTATCTTTAAAATAATGAATTCTGTTCTTTTCCGTTTTAATTTTGTAAAAGAAGTTACAATAATAGCGCTTTCCCCCGTATTTGTGTATTGAGATCTAGTTAAAATGTTCAGAAAAATGAATTGTTACATCTTTAATAACACGCTTATACATTGTTCTAACACATGTATATCATTTAGTAATTGTGTTATATGTAATATTTACAATTTAATATTTTAAGTTTAATACAGAAGTCACCGACACTCCACCCCCCCCCCCCCAAATCACAAAATCGTTTAGTTTTTCTGGCCTGCTTTTTCTTGATCTTTGATCTTGGACCTTTAATTTCAACCTATTACCATTCTAGATTACTGTACTAATGACCAGACCAATTCGTTCATTTTTAACAGAGATATGAATTTTGGGACATTTGAGTTTCGATTAGCGTGCTTGACATGTACTGTAGAAAAAAATTCTAACTCCCGAACCCTTCACTTAATCCTAACGAAATTTCGTGTAAATGTACCTCGGACCCCATTGTTACCGTCTTCCAAATATGCAGCGGATTGAACAATTTTGAAGGAATTTCTTAGATCAAACAGCGCGTATTGTCTATACGGGGAATTCAAATTTACACAGTACACGCACCGATCCCCCCCCCCCAACCCGATTCACAAAATCATTTAGTTTTTCTGGCCTGATTTTACTTGATCTTTGAACTGTACTTTCAACCTAATACTATTCTAGATTACTCTACTAATGACCAGGCCAATTCGTTCATTTTGAACAGAGTTATGAATTTTGGGGCATTTGAGTTTCAATTAGCGTGCTTGACATGTACTGTAGAAAAAAATTCTAACTCCCGAACCCTTCACTTAATCCTAACGAAATTTCGTGTAAATGTACCTCGGACCCCATTGTTACCGTCTTCCAAATATGCAGCGGATTGAACAATTTTGAAGGAATTTCTTAGATCAAACAGCGCGTATTGTCTATACGGGGAATTCAAATTTACACAGTACACGCACCGATCCCCCCCCCCCAACCCGATTCACAAAATCATTTAGTTTTTCTGGCCTGATTTTACTTGATCTTTGAACTGTACTTTCAACCTAATACTATTCTAGATTACTCTACTAATGACCAGGCCAATTCGTTCATTTTGAACAGAGTTATGAATTTTGGGGCATTTGAGTTTCAATTAGCGTGCTTGACATGTACTGTAGAAAAAAATTCTAACTCCCGAACCCTTCACTTGATCCTAATGAAATTTCGTGTAAATGTACCTCGGACCCTATTCTTATTGTCTGCCAAAAATGCAGAGGATTGAACAATTTTGAAGGAATTTCTGAGATCAAACAGCGCGTATTGTCTATACGGGGAATTCAAATTTTAACAGTACACGCACCGACCCCCCCCCCCCACCCGATTCATAAAATCATTTAGTTTTTCTGGCCTGATTTTACTTGATCTTTGAACTGTACTTTCAACCTAATACTATTCTAGATTACTCTACTAATGACCAGGCCAATTCGTTCATTTTGAACAGAGTTATGAATTTTGGGGCATTTGAGTTTCAATTAGCGTGCTTGACATGTACTGTAGAAAAAAATTCTAACTCCCGAACCCTTCACTTGATCCTAATGAAATTTCGTGTAAATGTACCTCGGACCCTATTCTTATTGTCTGCCAAATATGCAGCGGATTGAACAATTTAGAAGAAATTCCTGAGATCAAACGGCGAGTATTGCATGTACGGGGAATTAAAATTAACACAGTACACGGGATGTAAGCAGCCGTGTAATATATCTGGTGCATGTATATTTCTTGTTTTCCGTTTAGTCTGTATCTACGATAGCGTGTGAACTACTTATGAATGTTAGAAATGTCAAAATTACTGTCATCGAATTTTTACCGAATAAATTTACATGTTATTGATTTCGTTATTTCTACATTTATAAAGATTTTATCAATGCTGTTGAAATAAAACAGTCATACATAATAGTAAACGACACGAAAAAAAATCTCATCGCTTGAAATACATGTGTGAAATGCATTAGTCATTGTTTTAGGACTTACCCTAATTGTCGTTAACCGAATCCGAGATCCACACCTCAAAATTCTACTTTCGATTTATTTACGACGAAAATCAAGTTCGGGCTATATAATTCTATGTAAGAAAAAAATTCGTAAAAAATCGAAATAATTTTCTCGTGAGAAAAATGATAGATAGCAGTGTTCTATGATACATTACGCATTATCTAACATCAAAAAATGCGCATGCGATACGGCATTTTCTCAAGTTTTCTAGCTGCGAACATGCCTACCCCCCAAACCACGTGTTTTCAAGCTGTTTGTAAACAGACTGCGCGCACCCCATGAAGTCGGCCTATATGCCCTTTAAGAAATAGTTCCCGATAAAAGTAGAATCAAATTTACAAACTACAGAAATTTCCCTAATCAGAGATATCATTTTTATTCAAATCAAATATGGGAAAATGCAAAATGCGGGCAAGAGAAAAAAATATTCCCTATAAATGTATGGAACTACAATTGACTAAGTTCATTTTCATTGGTGGATTACCGGTGTGATAACTCTAATCTCGCCGGAGCCAAGATTTGCTCTTTCTCTCCTTTTCTTTCTCTCCATTTTTTTTTTTTTTTTTTTTTTTTTGATTTTCTAACAAAAATACTCTTCACAAAGGGGTTGCTGGAATGTAGTACAAGTTGAAAAACACTATTCCATATAAATTAAGACAAAAACAGACCTTATTTATTAGGGTCTTCCGTCTTCAGCGGAAGACCCTTTTATTATTCTATTGTTTCTTTTTCACTTTTCTTATTAGGGTCTTCCGTCTTCAGCGGAAGACCCTTCTATTATTCTATTGTTTCTTTTTCACTTTTCTTATTATTAAGGTCTTCCGTTTCCAACGGAAGACCTTATAGTGATTGTAATGTTTATTATTATTATTATTATTATTATTATTATTTTTTTCCCCATTTTTCTCAGAGATGACTGAATATATTTTCTTGAAATTTTCAGGAATGATAGAGAATGAAAAAGTCTAGAGTGGTTTTTTTCATTTTTTCAAAATTCATTTCCGGTCGTCCGTTTCCTGTCCCGCCACAAATAAGCTTGTCACCTCGAGATCTCAAAAACGATAGGGACTTGAGTATTCAGACTTTGTGAGATAATAGACCTATAGTTGTAGATGTGTTTAAACTATTTTGTTTTGTTCGTCGTAACTTCCGGTCGTCACCGGAAGCACTTCAAAAAAAACTTTTTTTAACATTTAATTTATTTCACACAGAATTAGAATATAAGTAAAAATACTTACATATGCCATCAATCCGATGTTAAAGAAATAAAAAAAATATACTTCCGGTGAGATATCTCAAATATCTCATGAAGTTTTTTTAAAGACATTTTGTCACCGCGTGATCTCGGAAACTGTTAGTGATCAAGACACGAAACTTACAAGGATAATAGACATTTGATAGAAGATGTGTTTAACGGGTTTAATTTTGTCAACCGTCACTTCCGGTCCACACAGGAAGAGATCAAACAAATCAAGTTGTTTATAAGTGTAGCTGTTTATATTTGCCAATTTTAGATAAATTGACAGGCAATTTAGTCATGTTGTTTAATGTTAAAGAACTCCTAACTTTCATTTTTCATTGAGCACTTCCGTTTGTCCGTTTCCTGTCCCGAGACAAAAAACCTTGACTCCTCGAGATCTCAAAATCGGTAATAACTTAAACATTCAAACTTTGAGGGATGATAGACCTATGAATGTAGATGTGTTTACACTATTTTGTTTTGTTCGGCGTAACTTCCGGTCGTTACCGGAAGCACTTCAAAAATTATTTTTTAAACCTAGTTTTAGTTATTTTACAAAGAATGATTATATTAGTATAACTCCTTGCATAAGTGAAGTATGCGATGTTTAATAAACAAAAAAGATCTACTTCCGGTTAGTAATCTGAAATAGCTTTTTTTTTAAACTAAATTTTGTACCCGGTAGATATCAGAAACTGTAAGTGATCAAAACACAAAACTTACATAGATGGTAGACATTTGATAGAAGATGTGTTTATCGTGTTTCATTTTGTCGGCAGTCATTTCCGGTCCTCACCGGAAGGGTTCAATCAAATGACAATTTTTATAAGTTTAACTATTTTTCTTGCACTGTTTTAGTAAGCATGATAAACAGAAATGTACAAAAGGCAAATGTTAAAGATATACTAACTTTTATTTTCATAGAGCAATTCCTTTGGTCCGTTTCCTGTCCCAAGACAATAAATCTCCTCTTAACAAGGTCTCAGAACAGTAAAGAATTCAACAACCATACTTTGTTGGATGATTAACTTTTGCATTAAGATATGTTAAACATGTTTTGTTTGAATCGGCGGAACTTCCTCTCGCCCCAACAAGAAGTAGTCAAAAAATGATTTTTTTTTCATTTTGTTGTTTGACATTGAAGTACGGTCTGGAAGTTTTCTTCAAAATAAATATGATATCCTTATATTTTCTATTTGATAAAAGCTTTTTCATGTACAGAATAATACATTTATATAAGAACGGAAGACCTCTTTGTTGCTATAGCAACAAGAGTCTAGTTATTATTATTATTATTATTCTTTTTTTGTCTTACAAATTTTGTGCAGGCGATTTCTCGGAGATGGCTCTTTCGATTTCTTTCAAATTTACAGGGATAATGCCCCGTCATGTGAAGTTTATACCGCCGCGACAGTTTTTCAAAATTCACTTCCTGTCGGAAGTTATCGTCAGTTTACGATTTTTAAAAGTCCATTTTGTCTGCGACGTTTCTCAAAAACGAGTGAAGATATTGGAATTAAATTTCTAGAGATGATAGATCTACCGTTTTTCTGGTGCACCTCGGTCAAGAGAATGGCCGCCGTCGCTTCCGTTTGTCACCGGAAGCAAATTTAAAAAATTAAATTTTTCAACTTTTTTATGTTAAAATATTTTTCTGTAGGGTTGATAGTGACCCTTTTTCTGATTCAGAATATGTAATTTGTTTTAAAATCGATCAACGCATTCTCCAAATATTAAGGGTCAAAGTCCTGAAGCGAGAGTCCGAGTAGCTCAGTCGTTAGAGTCGTGGACATATGCCCAGGCGACCCGGGTTCAAGCCTCAAGTGCCGCAAAATTTTTCAACTCATTTTTCGCTTAGACCTACGATTTTATCTTTAAAATGATGAATTCTATTCTTTTCCGTTTTAATTTTGTAAAAGAAGTTACAATAATAGCGCTTTCCCCCGTATTTGTGTATTGAGATCTAGTTAAAATGTTCAGAAAAATGAATAGTTACATCTTTAATAACACGCTTATACATTGTTCTAACACATGTATATCATTTAGTAATTGTGTTATATGTAATATTTACAATTTAATATTTTAAGTTTAATACAGAAGTCACCGACACTCCACCCCCCCCCCCCAAATCAAAAAATCGTTTAGTTTTTCTGGTCTGCTTTTTCTTGATCTTTGATCTTGGACCTTTAATTTCAACCTATTACCATTCTAGATTACTGTACTAATGACCAGACCAATTCGTTCATTTTTAACAGAGATATGAATTTTGGGACATTTGAGTTTCGATTAGCGTGCTTGACATGTACTGTAGAAAAAAATTCTAACTCCCGAACCCTTCACTTGATCCTAATGAAATTTTGTGTAAATGTACCTCGGACCCTATTCTTATTGTCTGCCAAAAATGCAGAGGATTGAACAATTTTGAAGGAATTTCTGAGATCAAACAGCGCGTATTGTCTATACGGGGAATTCAAATTTTAACAGTACACGCACCGACCCCCCCCCCCACCCGATTCATAAAATCATTTAGTTTTTCTGGCCTGATTTTACTTGATCTTTGACCTGTACTTTCAATCTAATACTATTCTAGATTACTCTACTAATGACCAGGCCAATTCGTATATTTTGAACAGAGTTATGAATTTTGGGGCATTTGAGTTTCAATTAGCGTGCTTGACATGTACTGTAGAAAAAAATTCTAACTCCGTAACCCTTCACTTGATCCTAATGAAATTTCGTGTAAATGTACCTCGGACCCTATTCTTATTGTCTGCCAAATATGCAGCGGATTGAACAATTTAGAAGAAATTCCTGAGATCAAACGGCGAGTATTGCATGTACGGGGAATTAAAATTAACACAGTACACGGGATGTAAGCAGCCGTGTAATATATCTGGTGCATGTATATTTCTTGTTTTCCGTTTAGTCTGTCTGTATCTACGATAGCGTGTGAACTACTTATGAATGTTAGAAATGTCAAAATTACTGTCATCGAATTTTTACCGAATAAATTTACATGTTATTGATTTCGTTATTTCTACATTTATAAAGATTTTATCAATGCTGTTGAAATAAAACAGTCATACATAATAGTAAACGACACGAAAAAAAATCTCATCGCTTGAAATACATGTGTGAAATGCATTAGTCATTGTTTTAGGACTTACCCTAATTGTCGTTAACCGAATCCGAGATCCACACCTCAAAATTCTACTTTCGATTTATTTACGACGAAAATCAAGTTCGGGCTATATAATTCTATGTAAGAAAAAAATTCGTAAAAAATCGAAATAATTTTCTCGTGAGAAAAATGATAGATAGCAGTGTTCTATGATACATTACGCATTATCTAACATCAAAAAATGCGCATGCGATACGGCATTTTCTCAAGTTTTCTAGCTGCGAACATGCCTACCCCCCAAACCACGTGTTTTCAAGCTGTTTGTAAACAGACTGCGCGCACCCCATGAAGTCGGCCTATATGCCCTTTAAGAAATAGTTCCCGATAAAAGTAGAATCAAATTTACAAACTACAGAAATTTCCCTAATCAGAGATATCATTTTTATTCAAATCAAATATGGGAAAATGCAAAATGCGGGCAAGAGAAAAAAATATTCCCTATAAATGTATGGAACTACAATTGACTAAGTTCATTTTCATTGGTGGATTACCGGTGTGATAACTCTAATCTCGCCGGAGCCAAGATTTGCTCTTTCTCTCCTTTTCTTTCTCTCCATTTTTTTTTTTTTTTTTTTTTTTGATTTTCTAACAAAAATACTCTTCACAAAGGGGTTGCTGGAATGTAGTACAAGTTGAAAAACACTATTCCATATAAATTAAGACAAAAACAGACCTTATTTATTAGGGTCTTCCGTCTTCAGCGGAAGACCCTTCTATTATTCTATTGTTTCTTTTTCACTTTTCTTATTATTATTATTATTAGGGTCTTCCGTTTCCAACGGAAGACCCTCTTGTTATTCTATTGTTTTTTTTTATTATTATTATTCTTTTTCTTTTTTCTTCTGACTCCGTTTTGGCTTTATATCTAAAAAACTACTCAACCGATTTTCATGAAATTTTCAGTGATTATGAGAAATATCTGTCCCTCAAAGCCTTCAAAAGCTGAAAAATGACGTCACTTCCGTTTTCTTTTTACGTCAATTTTAAATTTTTCAAAAAGCGATTTTGTCCAGTCATTTTCTTCTAAACTTTTATATATAGAGATTTGAGATTTTCAGTGATTGTCTATTTCTCGATTTACTTAGGGCATTTTGACAAAAAATCAGAATCCGTCACTTCCGATCAAAACAGGAAGTGAATCAAATTTTTCGAAAAAATAATTTTTTTGATTAATTCAAAAACGTGTACGTGTTTTGTAGAGCTTATTTAGCTGAATCTAATTCTGAAATCCGTTTTAAAATCGGACGATGCATCGTTGAGATATAAGCGTTTAAAAATTGATTTTTCCGGAAATTTTGATTCCGCGTTCTTGGTTAAGAAAATAGTCTTATGTTTTAAGTTAAATTAACTCGTACCTAAAATAATTCGAAAAATTGTTAAGTCGTACTTGAACACATTCGGATTTTTTTTTGTTAAGTTGTTCTTGAAATCGCAAAGGTTTTTGTTAACTCGTACTTAAAATCTTTCGGAATTTGTTAAGTCGTACCAAGAATTATTCGATTTTTTTTAACTCTTAGTTTTAGTAACTTTTGTTATTGGTTTAAGAACTTTGCCTCTTACAGGAACTTTAAGCTCTACTTTCGACATTAGTGGAAGACCCACTCGTTGCTTTGCAACGAGCTTTGCTCTAGTTATTATTATTATTATTTTTTTCCCCATTTTTCTCAGAGATGACTGAATATATTTTCTTGAAATTTTCAGGAATGATAGAGAATGAAAAAGTCTAGAGTGGTTTTTTTCATTTTTTCAAAATTCATTTCCGGTCGTCCGTTTCCTGTCCCGCCACAAATAAGCTTGTCACCTCGAGATCTCAAAAACGATAGCGACTTGAGTATTCAGACTTTGTGAGATAATAGACCTATAGTTGTAGATGTGTTTAAACTATTTTGTTTTGTTCGTCGTAACTTCCGGTCGTCACCGGAAGCACTTCAAAAAAAGTTTTTTTTAACATTTAATTTATTTCACACAGAATTAGAATATAAGTAAAAATACTTACATATATCATCAATCCGATGTTAAAGAAATAAAAAAAATCTACTTCCGGTGAGATATCTCAAATATCTCAGGAAGTTTTTTTAAAAGACATTTTGTCACCGCGTGATCTCGGAAACTGTTAGTGATCAAGACACGAAACTTACAAGGATAATAGACATTTGATAGAAGATGTGTTTAACGGGTTTAATTTTGTTGACCGTCACTTCCGGTCCACACAGGAAGAGATAAAACAAATCAAGTTGTTTATAAGTTTAGCTGTTTATATTTGCCAATATTAGATAAATTGACAGGCAATTTAGTCATGTTTTTTAATGTTTAAGAACCCCTAACTTTTATTTTTCACTGAGCACTTCCGTTTGTCCGTTTCCTGTCCCGAGACAAAAAACCTTGACTCCTCGAGATCTCAAAATCGGTAATAACTTAAACATTCAAACTTTGAGGGATGATAGACCTATGAATGTAGATGTGTTTACACTATTTTGTTTTGTTCGGCGTAACTTCCGGTCATCACCGGAAGCACTTCAAAAATTATTTTTTAAACCTAGTTTTAGTTATTTTACAAAGAATGATTATATTAGTATAACTCCTTGCATAAGTGAAGTATGCGATGTTTAATAAACCAAAAAGATCTACTTCCGGTTAGTAATCTGAAGTAGCTTTTTTTTAAAACTAAATTTTGTACCCGGTAGATATCAAAAACTGTAAGTGATCAAAACACAAAACTTACATAGATGGTAGACATTTGATAGAAGATGTGTTTATCGTGTTTCATTTTGTCGGCAGTCATTTCCGGTCCTCACCGGAAGGGTTCAATCAAATGACAATTTTTATAAGTTTAACTATTTTTCTTGCACTGTTTTAGTAAGCATGATAAACAGAAATGTACAAAAGGCAAATGTTAAAGATATACTAACTTTTATTTTCATAGAGCAATTCCTTTCGTCCGTTTCCTGTCCCAAGACAATAAATCTCCTCTTAACAAGGTCTCAGAACAGTAAAGAATTCAACAACCATACTTTGTTGGATGATTAACTTTTGCATTAAGATATGTTAAACATGTTTTGTTTGAATCGGCGGAACTTCCTGTCGTCCCAACAAGAAGTAGTCAAAAAATGATTTTTTTTTCATTTTGTTGTTTGACATTGAAGTACGGTCTGGAAGTTTTCTTCAAAATAAATATGATATCCTTATATTTTCTATTTGAAAAAAGCTTTTTCATGTACAGAATAATACATTTATATAAGAACGGAAGACCTCTTTGTTGCTATAGCAACAAGAGTCTAGTTAAGGTCTTCCGTTTCCAACGGAAGACCTTATAGTGATTGTAATGTTTTTTATTATTAAGGTCTTCCGTTTCCAACGGAAGACCTTATAGTGATTGTAGTGTTTTTTGTTTCTTTCTTTCTTTCTTTCTTATTATTTTTTTTTTCTCCTTTTTTTCGGCAGAATTTCTCAGAGATGGCTGGATAGATTTTCCTGAAATTTTCAGAGATGATAGAGAATGATAATATCTCGAGGCTTTTTTTTCATTTTTTCAAAAATCATTTCCGGTCGTCCGTTTCCTGTCCCGCGTCAAAAAACTTTGTTCCCTCGAGATCTCAGAATCGGCTAACACTTGAACGTCCAGACTTTGTGGGATAATAGACCTGTATTTGTAGATGTGTTTAAACTATTTTGATTTGTTCGTCGTAACTTCCGGTCGTCACCGGAAGTACTTAAAAATTATTATATTTATGTATTTAACTTATTTTACATAGAATGAATCTGATAGTATAAATCCCTACTTGTGTCATCTATGCGATGTTAATTAAACAAGAATATTCTACTTCCGGTGAGATATCTCAATTATCTCAGGTAACTTTTTTAAAACAAATTTCGTTCCCATGAGATCTCTAAAACTATAAGTGATAAAGATACAAAACTTTTAAGCATGATAGACATTTAAATGAAGATGTGTTTAACCGGTTTTATTTTGTCAACCGTCACTTCCGGTCCTAACCGGAAGGGTTCAAACAAATCAAGTTGTTTATAAGTTTAACTGTTTTTCTTTGACAGTTTAAGTTAATTTGATGAACAATAATGTGCGACAGGAAAATATTTAAAAAAATAACTGACTTTTTTTTCATTGAGCACTTCCGTTTGTTCGTTTCCTGTCCCGAAATAGAAAACCTTGTTTTAATTAGATCACAAAAACGAACAGGACTTGAACAACCAACCTTTGTTGAATGATAGACCTATGTATTTACATGTTTTACAACTATTTTGTTTTATCCGGCGTAACTTCCGGTCGTCACAGGAAGTACTCCAAAATTTGATTTTTTAAAACTTTCTTATTGTTAGCATAGAAATAACTTCTCATTAATAGATACAATTGGTCATCTACACATGGTTAAATAAATATAAAAATTCAACTTCCGGTGAGATATCTCAATTATCTCAGGTAGCTTTCTTTTATACAAATTTTGTACCCGTG
Organism: Magallana ariakensis; assembly: GCA_020458035.1. NCBI lineage: Eukaryota > Metazoa > Mollusca > Bivalvia > Ostreida > Ostreidae > Magallana > Magallana ariakensis. The sequence continues at coordinate 25,233,592 of CM035813.1, forward strand.
AGATCTCAGAAACTGTAAGAGATCAAGATACAAAACTAACAATGATGATAGACATTTGATTGAAGATGTGTTTAAAGGGTTTCATTTTCTCTTCCGTCACTTCCGGTTCTCTCCGGAAGCGTACAAGCAAATGAAGTTTTTAATAACTTTATACTTTTTTCTTTGATTATTTTATTCACTCAATAAACTGTTATGTATTGTAAGTAAATGAACTAAAAATAATTAATTTTAATTTCTTTAATCACTTCTGTTTGTCCGTTTCCGGTCCCGTGACAAAAAATCTTTTCTCAACGAGATCTCATTACTGACAAAAACATGAACATCCAAACTTTAAGGAAAGACAGACAATGTATGAAGATATGTTTACCATGTTCTGTTTGTTCCAGCGTAACTTCCGGTCGTCAGAGCAAGTACTCAAAAATGACTATTTATCTTTTTTGTTTTGTTTTACATAGAAATAATTACTGGAAAATTCCATCACAGTATCTTTTATATCCTTTTTCTTTTTATTAATGAAATGCATTTCTTTTACAGATTAATACATGAGGAACGGAAGACCTTTTTGTTGCTATAGCAACAAGAGTCTAGTTATTAAGGTCTTCCGTTTCCAACGGAAGACCTTATAGTGATTGTAATGTTTTTTATTATTATTATTATTATTATTATTTTTTTCCCCTTTTTTTGTCCACAAGATTTCTCAGAGATGGCTGGATAGATTTTCTTCAAATTTTCAGGGTTGATAGAGAATGATAATATCTCGAGGCGTTTTTTTCATTTTCTCAAAATTCACTTCCTGTCGTTCGTTTCCTGTCCCGCGGCAAAAAGCTATGGTCAATGAGATCTCAGAAACGATAAAGACTTGGACATCCAAACTTTGAGGGATGATAGACCTATAGGTGTAGATGTGTTTAAACTATTTTATTTTGTTCGTCGTAACTTCCAGTCGTCACCGGAAGCACTTCAAAAATTATTATTTTTAGGTATTCAATTCTTTTTCCATAGAATAAATATATAAGTATACATCTATACATATGTTATCTATGTGATGTTATATCAACAACAAAAATCTACTTCCGGTGAGATATCTCAATTATCTCAGAAAATCTTTTTAAAACAAATGTTTGAACCATGAGATCTCAAAAACTGTAAGTGATCAAGACACGAAACTTACAAGGATGATAGACATTAGTGAGAAGATGTGTTTAAACGCTTTCATTTTGTCTACCGTCACTTCCGGTCCACACCGGAAGAGTTCAAACAAATGAAGTTGATTATATGTTTCACTGTTTTTCTTTGATAATTTTATTTAAAATAATAAGAAATACAGAAGTGTTGTCTAACGTAAAAAAAAATAGTAACTTTTTTTTTTCAATGAGCACTTCCGTTTGTCCGTTTCCTGTCCCGAGACAAAAAGTAATGACTACATGAGATCTCAAAAATGGTAACGACTTGAACAACTAAACTTTGTGGGATAATAGATCTATGTATGTAGACATGTTAAATCTATTTTGTTTTGTTCGGCGTAACTTCCGGTCGTCACCGGAAGCACTCCAAAAATTAGGTTTTTTCTACCTTTTCTAAGTTGTTTTTTATAGAATGAATAAGTAGTATAAATCCTTACATAAGTCATCTATGCGATGTTTGACAAAAAAAATTTACTTCCGGTGAGATATCTCAAATATCTCAAGAAGCTTTTTTAAAACCAAATGTTGTACCCGCCAGATCTCAGAAACTGTAAGTGATCAAGACACGAAACTTACATGAATGATAGACATTTGATAGAAGATGTGTTTCACGTTTTTCATTTTGTCGACCGTCACTTCCGGTCCTCACTGGAAGGGTTCAAACAAATCACGTTGTTTATAAGTTTAACATTTTTCCTTGAACAGTTTTACTTAGCATGATAAACAATAATGTTTGATAGGCAAATGCTCGGGAATTACAAACTTTTAGTTTCATTGATCACTTCCTGTCGTCCGTTTCCTGTCCCGAGACAATAAACGTTGTATGCACGAGGTCTCAAATACGGTAATGACTAGAACAAACAAACTTAGTGGGATGATATACTTATGTTTGTCGATATGTTAAACAGGTTTTGTTTGAATCAACGTAACTTCCGGTTGTCACAGAAACTACTTTAAAAAGGGTTTTTTTCCTTCATTTTCTGTGTTTAGCTTGGTAAGTTCTGAGAGTTTTCTTCTAAGTAAGTGTTTTATGGAATACATTTTCTACTTGGAAGAAGCATTGCTTTTTAATAGATTAATACATGTTTATAAGAACGGAAGACCTTTTTGTTGCTATAGCAACAAGATTCTAGTTATTATTATTATTATTTTTTTCCCCTTTTTTTGTCCACAAGATTTCTCAGAGATGGCTGGATAGATTTTCTTCAAATTTTCAGGGTTAATGGAGAATGATAATATCTCGAGGCGTTTTTTTCATTTTCTCAAAATTCACTTCCTGTCGTTCGTTTCCTGTCCCGCGGCAAAAAGCTATGGTCAATGAGATCTCAGAAACGACAAAGACTTGAACATCCAAACTTTGAGGGATGATAGACCTATAGGTGTAGATGTGTTTAAACTATTTTGTTTTGTTCGTCGTAACTTCCGGTCGTCACCGGAAGCACTTCAAAAATTATTATTTTTAGGTATTCAATTCTTTTTCCATAGAATAAATATATAAGTATACATCTATACATAGGTTATCTATGCGATGTTATATTAACAACAAAAATCTACTTCCGGCGAGATATCTCAATTATCTCAGAAAATCTTTTTAAAACAAATGTTTGAACCACGAGATCTCAGAAACTGTAAGAGATCAAGACACGAAACTTACAGGGATGATAGACATTTGAGAGAAGATGTGTTTAAACGCTTTCATTTTGTCTACCGTCACTTCCGGTCCACACCGGAAGAGTTCAAACAAATGAAGTTGATTATATGTTTCACTGTTTTTCTTTGATAATTTTATTTAAAATAATAAGCAATACAGAAGTGTTTTCTAACGTAAAAAAATAGTTACTTTTTTTTTCATTGAGCACTTCCGTTTGTCCGTTTCCTGTCCCGAGACAAAAAGTAATGACTACATGAGATCTCAAAAATGGCAACGACTTGAACAACTAAACTTTGTGGGATGATAGATCTATGTATGTAGACGTGTTAAATCTATTTTGTTTTGTTCGGCGTAACTTCCGGTCGTCACCGGAAGCACTTCAAAAATTAGTTTTTTTTACCTTTTCTAAGTTGTTTTTAATAGAATGAATAAGTAGTATAAATCCTTACATAAGTCATCTATGCGATGTTTGACAAAAAAAATTTACTTCCGGTGAGATATCTCAAATATCTCAAGAAGCTTTTTTAAAACCAAATGTTGTACCCGCCAGATCTCAGAAACTGTAAGTGATCAAGACACGAAACTTACATGAATGATAGACATTTGATAGAAGATGTGTTTCACGTTTTTCATTTTGTCAACCGTCACTTCCGGTCTTCACTGGAAGGGTTCAAACAAATCACATTGTTTATAAGTTTAACATTTTTCCTTGAACAGTTTTACTTAGCATGATAAACGATAATGTTTGATAGGCAAATGTTCGGGAATTACAAACTTTTAGTTTCATTGATCACTTCCTGTCGTCCGTTTCCTGTCCCGAGACAATAAACGTTGTATCCACGAGGTCTCAAATACGGTAATGACTAGAACAAACAAACTTAGTGGGATGATATACTTATGTTTGTCGATATGTTAAACAGGTTTTGTTTGAATCAACCTAACTTCCGGTTGTCACAGAAAATACTTTAAAAAGGGTTTTTTTTTTCTTTATTTTCTGTGTTTAGCTTGGTAAGTTCTGAGAGTTTTCTTCAAAGTAAGTGTTATATTGAATACATTTTCTACTTGGAAGAAGCATTGCTTTTTAATAGTTTAATACATGTTTATAAGAACGGAAGACCTTTTTGTTGCTATAGCAACAAGATTCTAGTTAAGGTCTTCCGTTTCCAACGGAAGACCTTATAGTGATTGTAATGTTTCTTTTTATTATTATTATTATTATTATTTTTTTCCCCTTTTTGTTTAGTGAATTTCTGAGAGATTTCTGGATGGATTTTCCTTAAATTTTCAGAGATGATTGAAAATAAAAATATCTAGAGATTTCTAATTTCAGTTTTTCTAAATTCACTTCCGTTCGTCCGTTTCCTGTCCCGCGACAAAAAGCTAGTGACATCGTGATCTCAGAAACGAAAATGACTTAAGCTTCCAAACTTTGTGGGATGATAGACCTGTATGTGTAGATGTGTTTAAACTATTTTGTTTTGTTCGTCGTAACTTCCGGTCGTCAACGGAAGCATTTCAAAATTATTTTTTTTACGCATTTAATTTATTTAACACAGAATTGAAGTTTAAGTATAAATGCTTACATATATCATATATCCGATGATAAAAAAAACAAAAAAATTCTACTTCCGGTGAGATATCTCAGATATCTCAGGTTGTCTTTTTTAAACAAATGTTGAAACAACGAGATCTCAGGAACTGTAAGTGACTAAGACATGAAACTTACATGAATGATAGATATTTGATAGAAGATGTGTTTAACAGTTTTCATTTTGTCAACCGTCACTTCCGGTCCACACCGTAAGAGTTTAAAGAAATCAAGCTGGTTATATGTTTAACTCTTTTTCTTCTATATTTTTAGATAAAATGTAAGGCAATTGAGTCACATTGTCTAGTGTTAAAGAATGTCTAACTTTTATTTTCATTGAACATTTCCGTTTGTCCGCTTCCTGTCCCGAGACAAAAAACCTTGACTCCTCGAGATCTCAAATACGGTAATGACTTGAACAACCAAACTTTGTGGAATGATAGACCAATGTATGTAGACAAGTATACACAATTTTGTTTTGGTCGGCGTAACTTCCGGTCGGCACCGGAAGCACTTCAAAAATTATTTTTTTACGCATTTAATTTATTTCCCACAGAATTGAAATATAAGTATAAACGCTTACATATATCATCTATCCGATGATAAATAAACAAAAAAAAATTACTTCCGGTGAGATAACTCAAATATCTCAGGTAGTTTTTATTAAAACAAATGTTGTAACAACCAGATCTCCGAGACTTTAAGTGACCAAGACACGAAACTTACATGGATGATAGACATTTGATAGAAGATGTGTTAAATTGTTTTCATTTTGTCAACCGTCACTTCCGGTCGACACCAATAGAGTTTAAACTAATTAGGTTGCTTATGAGTTTAACTGTTTTTCTTTGACAATTTTTTATAAATTGGTAGGCAATAAAGTCCTGTTTTTTAAGTTTAAAAAATACTAACTTTCATTTTCATTGAACACTTCCGTTTGTCCGTTTCCTGTCCCGAGATTAAAAGCCTTGATTCCTCGAGATCTCAAAAAAGGTAATGACTTGAACAATCAAACTTTGTGGGATGATAGACATATGTAGGAATATGTGTTTACACTATTTTGTTTGATTCGTCGTAACTTCCGGTCGTCATCGGAAGCACTTCAAAAATTATTTTTTTAAATTATTTTATTTATTTTACATGATATAAATACTCAGTATAAAATCTTAGATATGTCTTCAATACGATGTTAAATAAGCAAATAAATTTTACTTCCGGTGAAATATCTCAAATATCTCTAGGTAGCTTTTATCCAATTTGATCTCTGCGAGATTGTAGTCACTGTGAGTGATTGAGACACAAAGCTTTAACGAATGATTGACATTTGATTGTCTTACGGGTTTTATTTTGTCAATCGTCTCTTCCGGTTCTCACGGGAAGGGTTCAAACAAATCATGTTTTTAAAAAGTCTACCTAACTTTCTTGGGTGTTTCATCTAGCCTGATAAACAGTGATGTACGCTAGGCAAATGTACGACAAATACCAGCTTTTGTTTTTATTAATCACTTCCGATCATCCATTTTCGGTCCCGAGAAAAAAATATTGTTTCAACGAGACCTCAGATTATGCAGAAACGTGAACAACCAAACTTTTAGGAATGATTGACTTATGATTGTACAAATGTTCAACATGTTTGGTTTGGTTCGGCGTTACTTCTTGTCGTCACAGAAAGTACTTCAAAAATTGATTTCTTTTTCATCTTCATTGTTTTACATGGAAGTAAGTACTGAATATTTCATTCACAAATATTATCATATCCATTATTTTTTCTATATGAGAGAAGCAATATCTTAGAGTTAAATTGATACATGTATATCAAAACGGAAGACCTTTTTGTTGCTATAGCAACAAGAGTCTAGTTATTATTATTATTATTATTTTTTTCCCCTTTTTTTGTCCACAAGATTTCTCAGAGATGGCTGGATAGATTTTCTTCAAATTTTCAGGGTTCATAGAGAATGAGAATATCTCGAGGCGTTTTTTTCATTTTCTCAAAATTCACTTCCTGTCGTTCGTTTCCTGTCCCGCGGCAAAAAGCTATGGTCAATGAGATCTCAGAAACGATAAAGACTTGGACATCCAAACTTTGAGGGATGATAGACCTATAGGTGTAGATGTGTTTAAACTATTTTGTTTTGTTCGTCGTAACTTCCGGTCGTCACCGGAAGCACTTCAAAAATTATTATTTTTAGGTATTCAATTCTTTTTCCATAGAATAAATATATAAGTATACATCTATGCATATGTTATCTATGCGATGTTATATCAACAACAAAAATCTACTTCCGGTGAGATATCTCAATTATCTCAGAAAATCTTTTTAAAACAAATGTCTGAACCACGAGATCTCAAAAACTGTAAGTGATCAAGACACGAAACTTACAAGGATGATAGACATTTGTGAGAAGATGTGTTTAAACGCTTTCATTTTGTCTACCGTCACTTCCGGTCCACACCGGAAGAGTTCAAACAAATGAAGTTGATTATATGTTTCACTGTTTTTCTTTGATAATTTTATTTAAAATAATAAGAAACACAGAAGTGTTGTCTAACATAAAAAAAAATAGTTACTTTTTTTTTTCAATGAGCACTTCCGTTTGTCCGTTTCCTGTCCCGAGACAAAAAGTAATGACTACATGAGATCTCAAAAATGGTAACGACTTGAACAACTAAACTTTGTGGGATAATAGATCTATGTATGTAGACATGTTAAATCTATTTTGTTTTGTTCGGCGTAACTTCCGGTCGTCACCGGAAGCACTCCAAAAATTAGTTTTTTTTTTACCTTTTCTAAGTTGTTTTTTATAGAATGAATAAGTAGTATAAATCCTTACATAAGTCATCTATGCGATGTTTGACAAAAAAATTTTACTTCCGGTGAGATATCTCAAATATCTCAAGAAGCTTTTTTAAAACCAAATGTTGTACCCGCCAGATCTCAGAAACTGTAAGTGATCAAGACACGAAACTTACATGAATGATAGACATTTAATAGAAGATGTGTTTCACGTTTTTCATTTTGTCGACCGTCACTTCCGGTCCTCACTGGAAGGGTTCAAACAAATCACGTTGTTTATAAGTTTAACATTTTTTCCTTGAACAGTTTTACTAAGCATGATAAACAATAATGTTTGATAGGCAAATGCTCGGGAATTACAAACTTTTAGTTTCATTGATCACTTCCTGTCGTCCGTTTCCTGTCCCGAGACAATAAACGTTGTATCCACGAGGTCTCAAATACGGTAATGACTAGAACAAATAAACTTAGTGGGATGATATACTTATGTTTGTCGATATGTTAAACAGGTTTTGTTTGAATCAACGTAACTTCCGGTTGTCACAGAAACTACTTTAAAAAGGTTTTTTTTTCTTCATTTTCTGTGTTTAGCTTGGTAAGTTCTGAGAGTTTTCTTCAAAGTAAGTGTTTTATGGAATACATTTTCTACTTGGAAGAAGCATTGCTTTTTAATAGATTAATACATGTTTATAAGAACGGAAGACCTTTTTGTTGCTATAGCAACAAGATTCTAGTTATTATTATTTTTTTCCCCTTTTTTGTCGGCAGAATTTCTCAGAGATGAGTGGATAGATTTTCCTGAAATTTTCAGGAATAATAGAAAATGATAATATCTCGAGGCGTTTTTTTCATTTTTTCAAAATTCATTTCCGGTCGTCCGTTTCCTGTCCCGCATCAAAGAAGCTTGTCACCTCGAGATCTCAAAAACGACAAGAACTATTACATTCGAACTTTGTGGGATGATAGACCTATATGTGTAGATGTGTTTAAACTATTTTGTTTTGTTCGTCGTAACTTCCGGTCGTCACCGGAAACACTTTAAAAAATAATTCTTTTACGTATTTAATTTAATTTACATAGAATGAATATATAAGTATAAATCTTTATATATGTCATCTAAGCGATGTTCAATCAACAGAAAAATTCCACTTCCGGTGAGATATCTCAAATATCTCAGGTAGCTTTCTAAAAATAAATTTTATACCCGCGAGATCTCAAAAAGTATAAGTGATCAATGCACGAAACTTTTATGGATGATAGACATTTGAATGAAGATGTGTTTAACTGCTTTTATTTTGTCGGCCGTCACTTCCGGTCCCCACCGGAGGAGTTCAAACAAATCAAGCTGTTTATAAGTTTAACTGATTTTCTTTTCCAATTTTAGAGAAAGTGATAGGCAATAAAACCCAGTTGTCAAATGCATAAGAACTACTAACTTTTAATTTTCACCGAGTACTTCCGTTTGTCCGTTTCCTGTCCCAAAACAAAAAACTTGACTCCTGGAGATCTCAAATATGGTAATGACTTGAACAATCAAACTTTGCAGGATGATAGAACTATATATGTAGATGTGTTTACACCATTTTCACAGGGCGAAAAACCATCTTTAAGCAAGTCCTTAAAGGTGGCTTAAAGGTGACTTAAAGGAGCTTAAAGGCTATACAACCTTTAAGCCGCCTTTAAGTCACCTTTAAGCAAGTGCTTATAGGTCCTTAATGTCCAAACTTCTTTAAGCTACCTTTAAGCCACCTTTAAGCCACCTTTAAGCATCTTTAAGTGGCATTTACGCTCTCTTTACACTGCCTTTACACTGTCTTTAAGTGGCCTTTAAGTCAATATTGATCAAGCTGAACAATAAAAACATATATTAAATGCAAAAGCTCTTTTATAGAGATGGGAGGGGGTCATCCGAGTGATAATATAATTTCCAAGGAAGGGGGGGGGGGTTCCAGGCGGTTTTAATCGTCGCTCCATTAAACACAGATCACTATCATCAGCACCGCTCCGATGGACACAGATTGCCGTTATAAAATTCTTTATAATTTTTTGGGGGTTTCAAAATTATTGTAGGGATGAGCGCAGTCTCTGTATCTTAATATGTGCATAAAACTAATTAAAGTATGTTTGTTTCCTATTATAAATTAATCGGTGAAAAAATCTCTCTCTCTCTCTCTCTCTCTCTCTCTCTCTCTCTCTCTCTCTCTCTCTCTCTCTCTCTCTCTCTCTCTCTCTCTCAGTTCATCTGGTTATTAAACAAAATAAAGATAATGAACCAAAAATGCATGATTTAATTTGTTAATCGGTTTAAGGTTTGTATTTTTTTTTTCAATTTTCATTATTTCTAACTCTAGATCTGCTAGATACATGTTAAAGATGAAAAGACTCTCAACTGCCTTTGTTATATCGGGCAGGATATTACTGCTTTGTTTGTCTAGACATAGTTTTGTTCGTTTGTGTATATCTAATTAGAGTCTATTGTTTGTCCAACTTAAGAAAACCCCTGGAACTAACACAGAATATACAAGATATACACAACAGTTGTGTCGTGTGCCCAGGTGCATGTTTGTGTATATCTAATTAAAGTCTATTGTTTGTCCAACTTAAGAAAACCCCTGGAACTTACACAGAATATACAAGATATACACAACAGGTGTGTCGTGTGCCCAGGTGCACGTCAGGGTTTCTAAAGGCGTTGAATCTTAGTATGTACGAGTATACGATAAGTCTAGTGAATAAAAGTTAATTTACATTTGTAATTCATTTTCAAAGTATTATTTCCTAGCTCTGGGTTTCAAATATGTTACGTCTACAAATTAACGATACATGTATGTAAGAGTAAAATCTTGAGGCTAATTAATTAATGTACCGGTGATCATAAATAGGGGTTGATTATTTAAATATATGTATAAGGGTAAATATGTCAAATATACCCGGCCTGGCACATCATACAATTGTATGTACAAGTCATTTGCAATTGCCACATGCAGTAAATACGTCACCGGTAATTGGTAATTTTGTTTGTTATAGAATTGATAGTTTAAAAATCATGTACATACAATTACATGTAAATATTTAAACATATTGGAACGGCGCCGCGATCATGAAAACCGGGAAATTGCGGGAAATTGAACAAATACCTTAATAGTATCAATGCATTTAATAAAAGAAATGATTTCATTTTCTTTCTTACATTTGTATAGCTATAAATAAGATGAATTACGTATATCTACTCTGTTTAAATTTATTAACTAAGAAAGCCTACTATAGTGAACCTAACGGTTTCCATTTAGGTATAATATATTTTTGTTCACTGAAGACCAAGTTCCGTATTTCATTCTAAATACATGCATGCATGTAATTTATAAATTAGATATAAATGATTGTTACAAACTGAATGGTTTGTCAAAATCTTTTCAAGTAAACACATTCAATACAGTGATTCAATATCCACTGATATATAGGATATAAAAACGCTTATAAATATGTAAGTTGCCGTGGCTCAGAGGATGTGTGGTGATGCTAGTAAACTGAGGGTCCCGGGTTCAATTCTCACCGCGGCCGTTTTTTTTTTGGTGTTTTTTTTTTCATTTTTCTTTCTAGAACAAAAACCGTTTTAATACCTTTTCTTTCATAAAGTTAATACATTTTGTTGGAAATTAAGCACAATATTGAATAAAAAATTTTTTAATGGCTTAAAGGTGGCTTAAAGGTAGCTTAAAGGTGGCTTAAAGGTGGCTTAAAGAAGTTTGGACATTAAGGACCTATAAGTTGTCCTTAAAGGTGGCTTAAAGGTGGCTTAAAGATAGTCTTTAAGCTGCCTTTAAGCCATCTTTACGCTTTCTTTAAGCCACCTTTAAGCAATACATATAGCTTAAAGGTAGCTTAAAGGTGGCTTAAAGATCGTCTTTAAGCTACCTTTAAACACCTTTAAGCTATCTTTAAGGAGGACTTAAAGATGGTCATTCATCCTGTGTTTGTTTTGTTCGGCGTAACTTCCGGTCGTCACCGGAAGCACTTCAAAAAACACTTTTTTTTTACCTTTTGTAGTTATTTTACATAGAATGATTATTTTAGTATAGATCTTTTCATAAGTCATTTATGCGATGTTAAATAAACAAAAAAGATCTATTTCCGGTGAGATATCTCAAATATCTCAAGTAGTTTTTTATACTAAATTGTGTACTCGCCGTTAATCAGAAACTGTTAGTGATCAAGACACAAAACTTACATAGGTGATAGAAATTTGATAGAAGATGTGTTTAACGTGTTACATTCTGTCAGCAGTCACTTCCGGTCCTCACAGGAAGGGTTCAAACAAATGACATTGTTGATAAGTTTAACTGTTTTTTTTTACACTGTTTCAGTATGCTTGATAAACAGTAGTGTACGAGAGTGAATTGTTTAAGATATATTCACATTTTTTTCATTAAGCTATCCTATTCGTCCGTTTCCTGTCCCGAGACAATAAACCTTTTCTCAACGAGATCTCATAACTGACAAATGCTTAAGCATCCAAACTTTGAGGGAAAATTGAACAATGTATGAAGATATGTTTATGTTCCGGTTGATCCGGGGTAACTTCCGGTCGTCAGAGCAAATTTCAAAAATGACTTTTTCTCGTTTTGTTTTGTTTCACATAGAAAAAGTTACTGAAAGATTCCATCACAGTATCGAATATATCCTTTTTCTTTTTATAAGAGAAATGCATTTTTATTTTTAAAGATTCATACATGAGAAACGGAAGACCTTTTTGTTGCTATAGCAACAAGAGTCTAGTTAAGGTCTTCCGTTTCCAACGGAAGACCTTATAGTGATTGTAGTGTTTTTTGTTTGTTTGTTTCTTTCTTTCTTTCTTATTATTAAGGTCTTCCGTTTCCAACGGAAGACCTTATAGTGATTGTAATGTTTCTTTTTAAGGTCTTCCGTTTCCAACGGAAGACCTTATAGTGATTGTAATGTTTCTTTTTATTAAGGTCTTCCGTTTCCAACGGAAGACCTTATAGTGATTGTAATGTTTCTTTTTATTAAGGTCTTCCGTTTCCAACGGAAGACCTTATAGTGATTGTAATGTTTTTAAGGTCTTCCGTTTCCAACGGAAGACCTTATAGTGATTGTAATGTTTTTTATTAGGGTCTTCCGTTTCCAACGGAAGACCCTCTTGTTATTCTATTGATTATTTTTATTATTATTATTTTTTTTCTGACTTTTTCCGGACGCTATTACTCGTGAACTACTGGACCGATTTGCATCAAATTTGCAGGACTGATAGAACATCAAAAGTACTTGCGTTTATTAAATTTTGGGTTGATGACGTCACTTCCGGTTTGAGATTTTGAGGATTTAGTTAATTTTTAAGGACCATTTTGTCCACCTAACTCCTCAAAAACTAATAAAGATAAAAACATGAAACTTTCAGGGATAGTAGATGAATGTCTGTAGATGATTCTCTGGGTTTGATATTGTGGAAAATGCGCAAGGCGCCGAAGCTCGCCCGAGCTCGAAAATTGGCACCAAATTTTTTCACAAAATTTTTGCACATTTTCTAAATTATTACTGAATGTGTAAATAATTTGTTAAGACATGTAATGCAAAAGTTGTTCAGATTTACACGCTCTTTCATTTGATATCATAAAAAAGGGGCTGGCCCCTCACATAAGGGGCCAAGAGGGCTCTAAAGAATTTAATTAATAACTCTTTACTGAAAAATAATTTGTTATTAAGTATAGAAGCAAAAATGTTTATTGTGCAGCTGTTTATCTACATAGTACCATACTGAAATCATATGTTACGTAATTAGGGGTTTTAAGGGGCCAGAAGTCCAAAACTTTGATCATTTATATCTGAAAAAGGAGAAATATTTTGTGAAACATTGTAGAAGAAAAGTTGCTCAAAATAATGTTGTCAACCTTATGCTACCTTTAAATTTTTTGTCTTTGGCCCCATTAAGGAGTTTAAGGGTCGGCCCCTTAAAACACAGTTGTTCAGATATCTCTAGAATGGTTAACAATTCGTGAACAGTTGTTGAACAAAATATGTTTATATTTGCGAGACCGTTCATTTGATATCAAGAAAAAGGGGCTGGCCCCTCAAATTAGGGGCCAGGAGGGCTACAAAGTCTTTTAATAACTATTTACTGAAAAATAATTTGTTATATATTATTGAACTAAAAATGTTCACCTCATTAAGCTTAATTAAAATCTGAAATCCGTTTTAAAATCGGACGATGCATTACAGAGATATAGGGGTTTAAAAATTGATTTTTCCGGAAATTTTGATTCCACATTCTTGGTTAAGAAAATAGTGTTATGTTCAAAGTTAAATTAACTCGTACCTAGAATGATTCGATATTTGTTAAGACGTTCTTAAACACATTCGGATTTTTTTTGTCAAGTCGTTCTTGAAATCCTTAAGGTTTTTGTTAGTTCGTACTTAAAGTCATTCGGATTTTGTGAAGTCGTACCAAGAATTATTCGACTTTTTATATCTTTTTGTTTTAATTACTCCTGGTATTGGCTTTAGAGCTCTGCTTCTTACAGGAACATCTAGCTTTTCTTTCGACATTAACGGAAGACCCACTCGTTGCTTTGCAACGAGCTTTGCTCTAGTTATTATTATTATTATTATTTTTTTCCCCTTTTTTTGTCCACAAGATTTCTCAGATATGGCTGGATAGATTTTCTTCAAATTTTCAGGGTTGATAGAGAATGATAATATCTCGAGGCGTTTTTTTCATTTTCTCAAAATTCACTTCCTGTCGTTCGTTTCCTGTCCCGCGGCAAAAAGCTATGGTCAATGAGATCTCAGAAACGATAAAGACTTGAACATCCAAACTTTGAGGGATGATAGACCTATATGTGTAGATGTGTTTAAACTATTTTGTTTTGTTCGTCGTAACTTCCGGTCGTCACCGGAAGCACTTCAAAAATTATTATTTTTAGATATTCAATTCTTTTTGCATAGAATAAATATATAAGTATACATCTATACATATGTTATCTATGCGATCTTATATCAACAACAAAAATCTACTTCCGGTGAGATATCTCAATTATCTCAGAAAATCTTTTTAAAACAAATGTTTGAACTACGAGATCTCAAAAACTGTAAGTGATCAAGACACGAAACTTACAAGGATGATAGACATTTGTGAGAAGATGTGTTTAAACGCTTTCATTTTGTCTACCGTCACTTCCGGTCCACACCGGAAGAGTTTAATTAAATCAAGTTGATTATATGTTTCACTGTTTTTCTTTGATAATTTTATTTAAAATAATAAGCAATACAGAAGTGTTGTCTAACGTTAAAAAAAATAGTACCTTTTTTTTTTCAATGAGCACTTCCGTTTGTCCGTTCCTGTCCCGAGACAAAAAGTAATGACTACATGAGATCTCAAAAATGGTAACGACTTGAACAACTAAACTTTGTGGGATGATAGATCTATGTATGTAGACATGTTAAATCTATTTTGTTTTGTTCGGCGTAACTTCCGGTCGTCACCGGAAGCACTCCAAAAATTAGGTTTTTTTTTACCTTTTCTAAGTTGTTTTTTATAGAATGAATAAGTAGTATAAATCCTTACATAAGTCATCTATGCGATGTTTGACAAAAAAATTTTACTTCCGGTGAGATATCTCAAATATCTCAAGAAGCTTTTTTAAACCAAATGTTGTACCCGCCAGATCTCAGAAACTGTAAGTGATCAAGACACGAAACTTACATGAATGATAGACATTTAATAGAAGATGTGTTTCACGTGTTTCATTTTGTCAACCGTCACTTCCGGTCCTCACTGGAAGGGTTCAAACAAATCACGTTGTTTATAAGTTTAACATTTTTCCTTGAACAGTTTTACTTAGCATGATAAACAATAATGTTTGATAGGCAAATGCTCGGGAATTACAAACTTTCAGTTTCATTGATCACTTCCTGTCGTCCGTTTCCTGTCCCGAGACAATAAACGTTGTATCCACGAGGTCTCAAATACGGTAATGACTAGAACAAACAAACTTAGTGGGATGATATACTTATGTTTGTCGATATGTTAAACAGGTTTTGTTTGAATCAACGTAACTTCCGGTTGTCACAGAAACTACTTTAAAAAGGGGTTTTTTTTCTTCATTTTCTGTGTTTAGCTTGGTAAGTTCTGAGAGTTTTCTTCAAAGTAAGTGTTATATGGAATACATTTTCTACTTGGAAGAAGCATTGCTTTTTAATAGATTAACACATGTTTATAAGAACGGAAGACCTTTTTGTTGCTATAGCAACAAGATTCTAGTTAAGGTCTTCCGTTTCCAACGGAAGACCTTATAGTGATTGTAATGTTTTTTATTATTATTATTATTATTTTTTTTTTTTTTCCTTTTTTTGTCCACAAGATTTCTCAGAGATGGCTTGATAGATTTCTTTGAAATTTTCAGGACTGATAGAGAACGATAATATCTGGAGGCGTTTTTTTCATTTTTTCAAAATTCATTTCCGTTTGTCCGTTTCCTGTCCCCCGTCAAAAAAGCTTGTATCATCGAGATCTCAGAAACGGCATTGACTTGAACATTTAAATTTTGTAGGATAATAGACCTATATGTGTAGATGTGTTTAAACTATTTTGTTTTGTTCGTCGTAACTTCCGGTCGTCACCGGAAGCACTTAAAAAATTATTTTTTTCACGTATTTAATTTATTTCACATAGAATTGAAATATAAGTATATATGCTAACATATATCATCTATCCAATGATAAATAAACAAAAAAATTCTACTTCCGGTGAGACATCTCAAATATCTCAGGTAGCTTTTTAAAAATTAATTTTGTACACGCGAGATCTCAAAAACTATAAGTGATTAAGACACGAAACTTTCAGGGATCATAGACATTAGATTGAAGACGTGTTTAACTGCTTTCGTTTTGTCGGTCGTCACTTCCGGTCCACACCGGAAGAGTTCAAACCAATAAAGCTGTTTATAAGTTTAGCTGTTTTTCTTTGCTAGTTTTAGATATATTGATAGACAGTAAAGTTTTTTTTTCAAATGCATAAGAACTTCTAACTTTGATATTTCACTGAGTACTTCGGTTTGTCCGTTTCCTGTCTCGAATCAAAAAACATTGACTCCTCGAGTTCTCAAATATGGTAATGACTTGAACAATCAAACTTTGCAGGATAATAGACCTAAATATGTAGATGTGTTTACACTATTTTGTTTTGTTCGGCGTAACTTCCGGTCGTCACCAGAGGCGCTTATAAAATTTTTTTTTTACCTTTTTTAGTTATTTTTATTAACATATATATATTATTTTAGAAAGAATTTTTTTTTGGGGGTATTAATGCTTACAAAAGTCATTTATGCGATGTGAAATATACAAAAAAGATCTACTTCCGGTGAGATATTTCAAATATCTCAAGTTGTGTTAAAACTTAATTTTGTTCTGCTAGATCCATTGTAAGTGATGAAAGCATATAATGTACATTGATGATAAGTTTTTAAGAGAAGTTTGGTGGGGTTTCTTTTGGGTTTTTTTTTACAGAATAATACATTTATATGAGAACGGAAGACCTTTTTGTTGCTATAGCAACAAGAGTCTAGTTTATTATTATTATTATTATTTTTTTTTTCCCTTTTTTTGTCCACAAGATTTCTCAGAGATGGCTGGATAGATTTTCTTGAAATTTTCAGGGCTGATAGAGAATGATAATACCTCGAGGCGTTTTTTTTATTTTTTCAAAATTCACTTCCTGTCGTCCGTTTCCTGTCCCGTGACAAAAAGCTTGTCATATCGAGATCTCAGAAACGAAAATGACTTAAGCATTCAAACTTTGTAGGATGATAGACCTATTGCTGTAGATGTGTTTAAACTATTTTGTTTTGTTCGTCGTAACTTCCGGTCGTCACCGGAAGCACTTCAAAAATTATTTTTTTTACGCATTTAATTTATTTTACATAGAATTGAAATATAAGTATAAATTCTAACATATGTCATCTATCAGATGTTAAATAAAGAAAATAATTCTACTTCCGGTGAGATATCTCAAAAATCTCAGGTAGCTTTTTTAAAACAAATTTTGTACCCGCGAGATCTCAGAAACTGTAAGAGATCAAGACACGAAACTTACAGGGATGATAGACATTTGATAGAAGATGAGTTTAATTGCTTTTATTTCGTCGACCGTCACTTCCGGTCCACACCGGAAGAGTTCAAACAAATGAAGCTGTTTATAAGTTTAACTGTTTTTCTTTACCAATTTTAGAGAAATTGATAGGCAATAAGGTCCTGTTGTCAAATGCATAAGAACAACTAACTTTATATTTTCACTGAGTACTTCCGTTTGTCCGTTTCCTGTCCCAAAACAAAAAACTTTACTCTTCGAGATCTCAAAGATGGTAATGACTTGAACAATCAAACTTTGCAGGATGATAGACCTATAAATGTAGATGTGTTTACATTATTTTGTTTCATTCGGCGTAACTTCCGGTCATCACCGGAACCACTTCAAATCTTTTTTTTTTTACCTTTTGTAGTTATTTTACATAGAATGGTTATTTTAGTACGAATCTTTTCATAAGTCATTTATGCGATGTTAAATAAACAAAAAAAGATCCATTTCCGGTGAGATATCTCAAATATCTCAAGTAGCTTTTTATACTAAATTGTGTACCCGCCATTAATCAGAAACTGTAAGTGATCAAAACACAAAACTTACGTAGTTGATAGACATTTGATATATGATGTATTTAACGGGTTTCATTTTGTCAGCCGTCACTTCCGGTCCTCACCGGAAGAGTTCAAACAAATGACATTGTTGATAAGTTTAACTGTTTTTTGCACTGTTTCAGTGAGTTTGATAAACAGAAGTGTACGAGAGGAAAATGTTTAAGATATATTAACATTTTTTTTCATTAAGCAATTCTGTTCGTCCGTTTCCTGTCCCGAGATAATAAACCTTTTCTCAACGAGATCTCATAACTGACAAATGCTTAAGCATCCAAACTTTGAGGGAAAATTGAACAATGTATGAAGATATGTTTACCATGTTCCGGTTGATCCGGCCTAACTTCCGGTCGTCAGAGCAAATTTCAAAAATGACTTTTTCTCGTTTTTGTTTTGTTTCACATAGAAAAAGTTACTGAAAGATTCCATCACATTATGGATTATTAAGGTCTTCCGTTTCCAACGGAAGACCTTATAGTGATTGTAATGTTTCTTTTTATTATTATTAAGGTCTTCCGTTTTCCAACGGAAGACCTTATTGTTTTCGTTTGGTTTCTTTTTCCCTATTATTATTTTTTTTTTTTTCTTACAAAATTTGTGCACGCGATTTCTCGAAATTGGCTCGACCGATTTTCATGAAACTTTCAGATCTAATAGATAGTGATCTGAACTTAATATATATTTTTTTTATTTTGATGACGTCATTTCCGTTCTTAAGATAATGACGTTTTAGCGATTTTCAGAGGGTCGGCTTGTCACTCGAACTCCTCCTAAACGATAAAAGATATCAAATTCAAATTTTCAGGAATTGTAGACGAATGATTGTAGTTTTGCATAAAGTGAATCATTTATGTCTGGCGCAAAAGGCACCGAAGCTCGCCTGGACCCGAAAATTGAGATATAAAAAATGTAGTGATTTTTCTTGGTTTTCTTTATTTATCTCTTTTCTCGAAAATATTTTGTTAAGACATGTAGAACAATTAAAATGTATTTTTACAAGAGCTTTCATTCAACATCAAGAAAAAGGGGCTGGCCCCTAAAATTAGGGGCCAAAAGGTCTCTAAAGTCTTTTATTGATAGCACTTAATTGAGAAATATTTTGTAATACGTTTAAGAAGCAAAAATGTTCATCTTACAGTTATTTAACTATAAATTATAAATAAAAAATCATGCGTTACGTAATTAGGGGTTTTAAGGGGCCAGAAGTTCCAAATTTTGATCACTTATATCACAAAAAGGACAAATATTTTGAAAAGCAATATAGAATAAAAGATGCTAAAAGTGATGTTCTAAACAATATTCAACCATCAAAATTTCGTTCTGTGGCAGAAATAAGGGGTTGGCCCCTAAAACGTTCTTTCCCAGATAGCTCAAGAACGGTAACGAATTTCTAAACACTTGTTGGACAAAATATGTTAAATATCAAAAGACCTTTCATTTGACATTAAGAAAAAAGGGGCTGGCCCCTAAAATTAGGGGCCAAAAGGTCTCTGAAGTCTTTCATTCATAGCACTTTACTGAGAAATATTTTGTAATACGTTTATGAAGCAAACATGTTCATCTTACAGTTATTAACCTATACATTATGAAAAAAAATTCATGCGTTACGTAATTAGGGGTTTTAAGGGGCCAGAAGTCCAAAATTTCGATCACTTATATCACAAAAAGGACAACTATTATTCTAAGCAATATAGAATAAAAGATGCTTAGAATGATGTTCTAAACATTATTCAACTATCAAAATTTCGTTCCTTGGCCCCAATAAGGAGATAAGGGGTCGGCCACTAAAATGTTCTTTCCCAGATAACTCAAGAACGGTAACGAATTTTTAAATACTTGTTGAACAAAATATGATTATTATCAAAAGACCTTTCATTTGACATCAAGAAAAAGGGACTGACCCCTCAAATTAGGGGCCAAAAGGTCCCTAAAGTCTTTTATTTATAGCAATTTACTGAGAAATATTTTGTAATACGTTTAAGAAGCAAAAATGTTCATCTTACAGTTAAATAACTGTACATTATAAATAAAAATTCATGCGTTACGTAATAGGGGATTTAAGGGGCCAAAAGTCCAAAATTTCGATCACTTATATCACAAAAAGGACAAATATAATGAAAAGCAATATAGAATAAAAGCAATCTGATTAAAATCAGCCGTTCTGATACGCTACCGCTCTCGAACATCTGAAACAAGCCGCTTAGAGGTCACGTCCGAACGACCTTACGATAAGCCAATCAAATTGTGGCTAGCAAAACTCTGCCAGCAGATAATTTCCCATAAATCTGTGCGGTTATATTTACCTTGCTGTTACTTCACCTGATAGTCTTTATGAGACGGGGATTCTCATTGGTCAAAAAGGTCACGACCTTATATTTAAATATTTAGATTGTCGGGTCGTTCGGACGTGACCTCTAAGCGGCTTGTTTCAGATGTTCGAGAGCGGTAGCGTATCAGAACGGCTGATTTTAATCAGATTGGAATAAAAGATGCTTAGAATGATGTTTTAAACATTATTCAACCATAAAAATTTCGTTACGTAACCCCAATAAGGAGATAAGGGGTTGGCCCCTAAAACGTTCTTTCCCAGATAGCTCAAGAACAGTAAAGAATTTCTAAACACTTGTTAAACAAAATATGATTATTATCAAAAGACCTTTCATTTGACATCAAGAAAAAGGGGCTGACCCCTCAAAGTAAGGACCAAAAGGTCTCTGAAGTCTTTCTTTCATAGCACTTTAATGAGAAATATTGTGTAGTATGTTTCAAAAATGTTCATCTTACAGTTATGCATCCATTATTGAAAAAAGTTTTCTCATATGTTACGTAATTAGGGGTTTTAAGGGGCTAGATATCTTTTGATAATAGCTTTTAATTGTGAAATATTTTTAAATAAATTATAGAAGCAATTATGTTTATCAAAACGTTATAAACCTGTAAATGACAATTGTTTACTCCTTTGTTACGTAATTAGGGATTTTAAGGGACCAGGAATCCGAAATTTTGATCTTCAATATCTCAAAATGGAGACAAATTTGAAAAGTAAACTTTAACAAAAGATAGTTAAAATAATGTGCTTAACAAGATGCAACCATCATGTTTTTTAGCCGGTCCGTTAACGGGGTTAGAAGGTCGGCCCTTAAAATGATCTGTTCCAGATATCTCGAGAACGATATATAATTTGTAAACACTTGTTGAACAAAATGTGTTTGACGTCAAATGGGCTTTCTTTTGACATCAAGAAAAAAGGGTCGGCCTTTCAATTTCAAGATCCAAAGGGGATTATAATGCTTCATCCATCGCACCTTTAGATCCCACCCGCATTTCCTGATATGTTTCGTTGATGAAGATCTAAGGCAATTTCATTTCCTCTTCTAAAAATCGGACGGAAGACCTCCTCGTTGCTCGCAACGAGATCGTGTCTAGTTATTATTAAGGTCTTCCGTTTCCAACGGAAGACCTTATAGTGATTGTAAGGTTTTTTCTTTCTTTCTTATTATTATTTTTTTCCCCTTTTTTGTCGGCAGAATTTCTCAGAGATGAGTAAATAGATTTTCCTGAAATTTTTAGGAATGATAGATAATGATAATATCTCGAGGTGTTTTTTTCATTTTTTCAAAATTCATTTCCTGTCGTCCGTTTCCTGTCCCACGACAAAGAAGCTTGTCACCTCGAGATCTCAGAAACGACAAGGACTTTTACATTCAAACTTTGTGGGATGATAGACCTATATGTGTAGATGTGTTTAAACTATTTTGTTTTGTTCGTCGTAACTTCCGGTCGTCACCGGAAGCACTTCAAAAATTATTTCTTTTACGTATTTAATTTAATTTACATGGAATGAATATATAAGTATAAATCTTTATATATGTCATCTAAGCGATGTTCAATCAACAGAAAAATCCCACTTCCGGTGAGATATCTCAAATATCTCAGGTAGTTTTTTAAAAATAATTTTTGTACCAGCGAGATCTTAAAAAGTATAAGTGATCAAGACACGAAACTTTCATGGATTATAGACATTTGACTGAAGATGTGTTTAACTGCTTTTATTTTGTCGGCCGTCACTTCCGGTCCACACCGAAAGAGTTCAAACAAATCAAGATGTTTATAAGTTTAACTATTTTTCTTTGCCAATTTTAGAGAAATTGATAGGCAATAAAGTCCTGTTGTAAAATTCGGAAGAACTACTAACTTTAAATTTTCACTGAGTACTTCCGTTTGTCCGTTTCCTGTCCCAAAACCAAAAACTTGAGTCCTCGAGATCTCAAATATGGTGAAGACTTGAACAATCAAACTTTGCAGGATGATAGACCTATATATGTAGATGTGTTTACACTATTTTGTTTTGTTCGGCGTAACTTCCGGTCGTCACCGGAAGCACTTCAAAAATTATTTTTTTTAACCCTTTTTAGTTATTTTACATAGAATAATTATTTTAGTATGGATCTTTTCATAAGTCGTTTAAGCGATGTTAAATAAAAAAAGATCCATTTCCGGTGAGATATCTCAAATATCTCAAGTAGCTTTTTTATACCAAATTGTTTACCCGCACTGTTAATTGTTAATCAGAAACTGTTAGTGATCAAAACACAAAACTTACATAGGTGATAGACATTAGATAGATGATGTGTTTAACGTGTTTCATTTTGTCAACCGTCACTTCCAGTCCTCACCGGAAGGGTTCAAACAAATGACATTGTTGATAAGTTTAACTGGTTTTTTTTTTACACTGTTTCAGTAAGCTTGATAAACGGTAGTGCACGAGAGGAAAATGTTTATGATTTATTAACATTTTTTTTCATTAAGCAATTATGTTCGTCCGTTTCCTGTCCCGAGACAATAAACCTTTTCTCAACGAGATCTCATAACTGACAAAAGCGTAAGCATCCACACTTTCAGGAAAAATAGAACAATGTATGAAGACATGTTTACCATGTTCCGTTTGATCCGGCGTAACATCCGGTCGTCAGAGCAAATATCAAAAATGACTTTTTCTCGTTTTGTTTTGTTTCACATAGGAAAAGTTACCGAAATATTCCATCACAGTATCGATTAAATCCCCCTTCTTTTTATAAGAGAAATACATTTTTACAGACTTATACATGAAGAACGGAAGACCTTTTTGTTGCTATAGCAACAAGATTCTAGTTATTATTATTTTTTTTTTTTTTCCTTTTTTTGTCCACAAGATTTCTCAGAGATGACTGAACAGATTTTTGTGAAATTTTCAGGAATGAAAAATAATGATAATATCTCGAGGCGTTTTTTTCATTTTGTCAAAAATCATTTCCGTTTGTCCGTTTCCTGTCCCGCGTTAAAAAAGCTTGTATCATCGAGATCTCAGAAACGGCATAGACTTGAACATTTAAACTTTGTAGGATAATAGACTTATATGTGTAGATGTGTTTAAACTATTTTGTTTTGTTCGTCATAACTTCCGGTCGTCACCGGAAGTAATTTAAAAATTATTTTTTTCACGTATTTTATTTATTTTGTAAAGAATGAATATATTAGAATAAATCCTTAAAAATGGCATCAAAGCGATGTTCATTAAACAAAAAGTTATACTTCCGGTGAGATATCTCAATTATCTCAGGTAGCTTTTTTAAAACAAATTTTGTACTTCCGAGATCTCAGAAACTGTAAATGATGAAGACACCAATCTTACATGGATGATAGACATTTGATAGAAGATGTGTTTAACTGCTTTTATTTTGTCGGCCGTCACTTCCGGTCCACACCGAAAGAGTTCAAACAAATCAAGCTGTTTATAAGTTTAACTGTATTTCTTTGCCAATTTTAGATGAATTGATAGGCAATAAAGTCCTGTTGTAAAATGCATAAGAACTACTAACTTTAAATTTTCACTGATTACTTCCGATTATCCGTTTCCTGTCCCAAAACAAAAAACTTGACTCCTCGAGATCTCAAAGATGGTAATGACTTAAACAATCAAACTTTGCAGGATGATAGACCTTTATATGTAGATTTGTTTACACTATTTTGTTTTGTTCGGCGTAACTTCCGGTCGTCACCGGAAGGACTTCAAAAATTATTTTAAAAAATTTTTTTTTAGTTATTTTACATAGAATGATTATTTTAGCATGAATTTTTTCATAAGTCTTTTAAGCGATGTTAAATTAACAAAAAAAAGATCAATTTCTGGTGAGATATCTCAAATATCTCAAGTAGATTTTATACTTAATTGTGTACCCGCCGTTAATCAGAAACTGTTAGTGATCAAAACACCAAACTTACGTAGGTGATAGACATTTGATAGATGATGTGTTTAACTTATTTTATTTTGTCAGTTGATAAGTTTAACTGTTTTTTTACAAAGTTTCAGTAAGCTTTGATAAACAGTAGTGTACGAGAGGAAAATGTTTAAGATATATTGACATTTTTTTCATTAAGCAATTCTATTCGTCCGTTTCCTGTCCCGAGACAATAAACCTTTTCTCAACGAGATCTCATAACTGACAAAAGCTTAAGCATCCAAACTTAAAGGAAAAATAGAACGATGTATGAAGATATGTTTACTATGTTCCGTTTGATCGGGCGTAACTTCCGGTCGTCAGAGCAAATTTCAAAAATGACTTTTTTTCGTTGTTTTGTTTCATTTAGAAAACGTTACTGAAAGATTCCAATACAGTATCGATTATATCCTTTTTCTTTTTATGAGAGAAATGCATTTTTTTAAATAGATTTATATATGAGCAACGGAAGACCTTTTTGTTGCTATAGCAACAAGAGTCTAGTTATTATTATTATTTTTTTCCCCTTTTTTGTCGGCAGAATTTCTCAGAGATGAGTAGATAGATTTTCCTGAAATTTTTAGGAATGATAGAAAATGATAATATCTCGAGGCGTTTTTTTCATTTTTTCAAAATTTATTTCCTGTCGTCCGTTTCCTGTCCCGCGACAAAGAAGCTTGTCACCTCGAGATCTCAGAAACGACAAGGACTTTTACATTCAAACTTCGTGGGATGATAGACCTATATTTGTAGATGTGTTTAAACTATTTTGTTTTGTTCGTCGTAACTTCCGGTCGTCACCGGAAGCACTTCAAAAATTATTTTTTTTACGTATTTAATTTAATTTATATAGAATGAATATATAAGTATAAATCTTTATATATGTCATGAAAGCGATGTTCAATCAACAGAAAATTTCCACTTCCGGTGAGATATCTCAATTATCTCAGGTAGTTTTTTTTAAAATAATTTTTGTACCCGCGAGATCTTAAAAAGTATAAGAGATCAATACACGAAACTTTCATGGATGATAGACATTTGAATGAAGATGTGTTTAACAGCTTTTATTTTGTCGGCCGTCACTTCCGGTCCACACCGGAAGAGTTCAAACAAATCAAGATGTTTATAAGTTTAACTGTTTTTCTTTGCCAATTTTAGAGAAATTGATAGGCAATAAAGTCCTGTTGTAAAATTCGGAAGAACTTCTAACTTTAAATTTTCACTGAGTACTTCCGTTTGTCCGTTTCCTGTCCCAAAACCATAAACTTTAGTCCTCGAGATCTCAAATATGGTGAAGACTTGAACAATCAAACTTTGCATTTGATAGACCTATATATTTAGATGTGTTTACACTATTTTGTTTTGTTCGTCGTAACTTCCGGTCGTCACCGGAAGCACTTCAAAAATTATTTTTTTTTTACCTTTTTTAGTTATTTTACATAGAATGATTATTTTAGTATGGATCTTTTCATAAGTCGTTTAAGCGATGTTAAATAAAAAAAGATCCATTTCCGGTGAGATATCTCAAATATCTCAAGTAGCTTTTTTATACCAAATTGTTTACCCGCACTGTTAATTGTTAATCAGAAACTGTTAGTGATCAAAACACAAAACTTACATAGGTGATAGACATTAGATAGATGATGTGTTTAACGTGTTTCATTTTGTCAACCGTCACTTCCAGTCCTCACTGGAAGGGTTCAAACAAATGACATTGTTGATAAGTTTAACTGGTTTTTTTTTTTACACTTTTTAAGTAAGCTTGATAAACGGTAGTGTACGAGAGGAAAATGTTTATGATATATTAACATTTTTTTTCATTAAGCAATTATGTTCGTCCGTTTCCTGTCCGGAGACAATAAACCTTTTCTCAACGAGATCTCATAACTGACAAAAGCTTAAGCATCCACACTTTCAGGAAAAATAGAACAATGTATAAAGACATGTTTACCATGTTCCGTTTGATCCGGCGTAACATCCGGTCGTCAGAGCAAATATCAAAAATGACTTTTTCTCGTTTTGTTTTGTTTCACATAGGAAAAGTTACCGAAATATTCCATCACAGTATCGATTAAATCCCCTTCATTTTATAAGAGAAATGCATTTTTACAGACTTATACGTGAAGAACGGAAGACCTTTTTGTTGCTATAGCAACAAGATTCTAGTTATTATTAAGGTCTTCCGTTTCCAACGGAAGACCTTATAGTGATTGTAAGGTTTTTTCTTTCTTTCTTATTAAGGTCTTCCGTTTCCAACGGAAGACCTTATAGTGATTGTAATGTTTCTTATTATTATTTTTTTTTTTTTTCCTTTTTTTGTCCACAAGATTTCTCAGAGATGGCTGAATAGATTGTTCTGAAATTTACAGGACTAATAGAGAATGATAATATCTCCAGGAGTTTTTTTCATTTTCTCAAAATTCATTTCCAGTCGTCCGTTTCCTGTCCCGCGACAAAAAGATAGTGACTTCGTGATCTCAGAAACGAAAATGACTTAAGCTTCCAAACTTTGTGGGATGATAGATATATATGTCTAGATGTGTTTAAACTATTTTGTTTTGTTCGTCGTAACTTCCGGTCGTCACCGGAAGCATTTCAAAAATATTTTTTTTACGAATTTAATTTATTTAACACAGAATTGAAATATAAGTATAAATGCTTACATATATCATCCATCCGATGATAAAAAACAAAAAAATTCTACTTCCGGTGAGATATCTCAAATATCTCAGGTTGTCTTTTTTAAACAAATGTTGTAACAACGAGATCTCAGAAACTGTAAGTGACTAAGACATGAAACTTACATGAATGATAGATATTTGATAGAAGATGTGTTAAACAGTTTTCATTTTGTCAACCGTCACTTCCGGTCCACACCGGAAGAGTTTAAAAAAATCAAGCTGGTTATATGTTTAACTGTTTTTCTTCAATATTTGTAGATAAAATGTTAGGCAATTAAGTCACATTGTCTAGTGTTAAAGAAAGTCTAACTTTTATTTTCATTGAACATTTCCGTTTGTCCGCTTCCTGTCCCGAGACAAAAAACCTTGACTACTCAAGATCTCAAATACGGTAATGACTTGAACAACCAAACTTTGTGGAATGATAGACCTATGAATGTAGACAAGTATACACAATTTTGTTTTGGTCGGCGTAACTTCCGGTCAGCACCGGAAGCACTTAAAAAATTATTTTTTTACGCATTTAATTTATTTCCCACAGAATTGAAATATAAGTATAAATGCTTACATATATCATCTATCCGATGATAAATAAGCAAAAAAATTACTTCCGGTGAGATATCTCAAATATCTCAGATAGTTTTTTTAAAACAAATGTTCTAACAACAAGATCTCCAAGACTTTAAGTGACCAAGACACGAAACTTACATGGATGATAGACATTTGGTAGTAGATGTGTTAAATTGTTTTCATTTTGTCAACCGTCACTTCCGGTCCACACCAAAAGAGTTTAAACTAGGTTGTTTATGACAATTTTTTATAAATTGGTAGGCAATAAAGTCCTGTTTTTTAAGTTTAAAAAATACTAACTTTCATTTTTATTGAACACTTCCGTTTGTCCGTTTCCTGTCCCGAGATTAAAAGCCTTGATTCCTCGAGATCTCAAAAAAAGTAATGACTTGAACAATCAAACTTTGTGGGATGATAGACCTATGTATGAATATGTGTTTACACTATTTTGTTTGATTCGTCGTAACTTCCGGTCGTCACCGGAAGCACTTCAAAAATTATTTTTTAAAAATTATTTTATTTATTTTACATGAAATAAATACTCAGTATAAAATCTTAAATACGTCTTCAATACGATGTTAAATAAGGAAATAAATTTTACTTCCGGTGAAATATCTCAAATATCTCTAGGTAGCTTTTATCCAATTTGATGTCTGCGAGATTGGAGTCACTGTGAGTGATTGAGACACAAAGCTCTAACGAATGATTGACATTTGATTGAAGATATGTCTTACGGGTTTTATTTTGTCAATCGTCTCTTCCGGTTCTCACGGGAAGGGTTCAAACAAATCATGTTTTAAACAAGTTTAACTGACTTTCTTTGGTGTTTCATCTAGCCTGATAAACAATGATGTACGCTAGGCAAATGTACGACAAATACCAGCTTTTGTTTTTATTAATCACTTCCGATCATCCATTTTCGGTCCCGACAAAACAATATTGTTTCAATGAGACCTCAAATTATGCAGAGACATGAACAACCAAACTTTTATGAATGATTGACTTATGATTGTACAAATGTTCAACATGTTTGGTTTGGTTCGGCGTTACTTTCTGTCGTCACAGAAAGTACTTCAAAAATTGATTTCTTTTTCATTTTCATTGTTTTACATGGAAGTAAGTACTGAATATTTCATTCACAAATATTATCATATCCATTATTTTTTCTATATGAGAGAAGCAATATCTTACAGTTAAATTGATACATGTATATCAAAACGGAAGACCTTTTTGTTGCTCTTGCAACAAGATTCTAGTTATTATTATTTTTTTCCCCTTTTTTGTCGGCAGAATTTCTCTGAGATGAGTAGATAGATTTTCCTGAAACTTTAAGGAACGATAGATAGTGATAATATCTCGAGGCGTTTTTTTCATTTTTTCAAAATTCATTTCCGGTCGTCCGTTTCCTGTCCCCCGACAAAGAAAATTGTCACCTCGAGATCTCAAAAACGATTAAGACTTTTACATTCAAACTTTGTGGGATGATAGACCTATATGTGTAGATGTGTTTAAACTATTTTGTTTTGTTCGTCGTAACTTCCGGTCGTCACCGGAAGCACTTCAAAAATACTTTATTTTACGTTTTTAATTTAATTTACATAAAATGGATATATAAGTATAAATCTTTATTCATGTCATCTAAGCGATGTTCAATCAACAGAAAAATTCCACTTCCGGTGAGATATCTCAAATATCTCAGGTAGCTTTTTAAAAATAAATTTTGTACCCTCGAGATCTCAAAAAGTTTAAGTGATTAAGACACGAAACTTTCATGGTTGATAGACGTTTGACAGAAGATGTGTTTAACTGCTTTTATTTTGTTGGCCGTCACTTCCGGTTTACACCGGAAGAGTTCAAACAAATCAAGCTGTTTATAAGTTTAAGTGGGTTTTTTTTGCCAATTTTAGAGAAATTGATAGGCAATAAAGTCCTATTGTCAGATGCATAAGAATTACCAACTTTAAATTTTCACTGAGTACTTCCGTTTGTCCGTTTCCTGTCCCAAAACAAAACACTTGACTCCTAGAGATCTTAAATATGGTAATGACTTGAACAATCAAACTTTGCGGGATGATAGACCTATATAAGTAGATCTGTTTACACTATTTTGTTTTGTTCGGCGTAACTTCCGGTCGTCACCGGAAGCACTTCAAAAATTACTTTTTTTACCTTTATTAGTTATTTTACATAGAATAATTATTTTAGTTTGGATCTTTTCATAAGTCATTTATGCGATGTTAAATAAACAAAAAAAGAACTATTTCCGGTGAGATATCTCATATATCTCAAGTAGCTTTTTTATACTAAATTGTGTACCCGCAGTTAATCAGAAACTGTTAGAGATCAAGACACAAAACTTACATAGATGATAGACATTTGATAGAAGATGTGTTTAACTTGTTACATTTTGTCAGCCGTCACTTCTGGTCCTCACCGCAAGGGTTCAAACAAATGACATTGTTGATAAGTTTAACTGTGTTTTTTTACACTGTTGCAGTAAGCTTGATAAACAGTAGTGTACGAGAGGAAAATGTTTAAGATATATTAACATTTTTTTCATTAAGCTATTCTGTTCGTCCGTTTCCCGTCCCGAGAAAATAAACCTTTTCTCAACGAGATCTCATAACTGACAAATGCTTAAGCATGCAAACTTTGAGGGAAAATTGAACAATGTATGAAGATATGTTTACCATGTTCCGGTTGATCCGGCGTAACTTCCGGTCGTCAGAGCAAATTTCAAAAATGACTTTTTCTCGTTTTGTTTTGTTTCACATTGGAAAAGTTACCGAAATATTCCATCACAGTATCGATTAAATCCTTTTTCTTTTTATAAGAGAAATGCATTTTTATACACTTATACACGAGGAACGGAAGACCTTTTTGTTGCTATAGCAACAAGACTCTAGTTATTATTATTATTTTTTTTTTCCCCGTTTTTCTCAGAGATGACTGGAGATATTTTATTGAAATTGTCAGGAATGATAGAGAATGATAATACCTCGAGAGCTTTTTTTAATTTCTCCAAAAATCATTTCCGGTCGTCCGTTTCCTGTCCCGCGACAAAAAAGCTTGTCACCTCGAGATCTCATAAACGACAAGGACTTTTACATTTAAACTTTGTAGGATGATAGACCTATATGTGTAGATGTGTTTAAACTATTTTATTTTGTTCGTCGTAACTTCCGGTCGTCACCGGAAGCATTTCAAAATTCTTTTTTTTAAGCATTTAATTCATTTAACACAGAATTGAAATATAAGTATAAATGCTTACATATACCATTTATCCGATGATAAAAAACCAAAAAAAATCTACTTCCGGTGAGATATCTCAAATATCTCAGGTTGTCTTTTTTAAAGAAATGTTGTAACAACGAGATCTCAGAAACTGTAAGTGACTAAGACATAAAACTTACATGGATGATAGACATTTGATAGAAGATGTGTTTAACAGTTTTCATTTTGTCAACCGTCACTTCCGGTCCACACCGGAAGAGTTGAAAAAATCAAGATGTTTTTAAGTTTTACTGTTTTTCTTCAATATTTTTAGATAAAATGTTAGGCAAAAAAGTCACATTGTCTAGTGTTTATGACAAGCTAACTTTTATTTTCATTGAATACTTCCGTTTGTCCGTTTCCTGTCCCGAGGCAAAATACCTTGACTCCTCAAAATCTCAAATACGGTAATGACTTGAACAACTAAATTTTGTGGGATGATAGACCTTTGTATGTAGACAAGTATACACCATTTTGTTTTTGTCGGCATAACTTCCGGTCGGCACCGGAAGCACTTTAAAAGTTTTTTTTTTTTAACTTTATTTTTTATTTAACAAAGAATAATCATTTAAGTATTAATGGGTACATAAGTCATTTATGCGATGTGAAATAAACAAAAAAAGATCTACTTCCGGCGAGATATATCAAATATCTGAAGTAGTTTATCTTATTAAGCCGATCTTAGAAACTGTAAGTGATTAAAGCACACAATTAACATAGTTGATAAATTTTTGATAGACGTTTGGTGGGTTTTTTTGTTTTCTGTTTTGTTTTACACAATAATACATTTATATGAGAACGGAAGACCTTTTTGTTGCTATAGCAACAAGTGTCTAGTTATTATTATTATTTTTTTTTTCCCCATTTTTTGTCCACAAGATTTCTCAGAGATGCCTTGACAGATTTTCTTGAAATTTTCAGGATTTATAGAAAATGACAATATCTCGAGGCGTTTTTTTCATTTTCTCAAAATTCACTTCCTGTCGTCCGTTTCCTGTCCCGCGACCAAAAGCTTGTCGCATCGAGATCTCAGAAACGAAAAAGACTTAAGCATCCAAACTTTGTAGGATGATAGACCTATATGTGTAGATGTGTTTAAACTATTTTGTTTTGTTCCGCGTAACTTCCGGTCGTCACCGGAAGCACTTCAAAAATTACTTTTTTAAAACATTCTTAGTTATTTTACATAGAATGATTATTTTAGTATGGATCTTTTCATAAGTCGTTTATGCGATGTTAAATAAACAAAAAAAGATCCATTTCCGGTGAGATATATCAAATATCTCAAGTAGCTTTTTTATACTAAATTGTGTACCCGCCGTTAATCAGAAACTGTTAATGATCAAAGCACGAAACTTACATAGGTGATAGACAATAGAAAGAAGATGTGTTTAACGTGTTTCATTTTGTCAACCGTCACTTCCGGTCCTCACCGGAAGGGTTTAAACAAATGACATTGTTGATAACTTTAACTGTTATTTTACACTGTTTCAGCAAGCTTGATAAACGGTAGTGCACGAGAGGGAAATGTTAAAGATATATTAACATATTTTTTATTAAGCAATTTTGTTCGTCCGTTTCCTGTCCAGAGACAATAAACCTTTTCTCAACGAGATCTCATAACTGACAAAAGCTTAAGCATCCACACTTTGAGGAAAAATAGAACAATGTATGAAGACATGTTTACCGTGTTCCGTTTGATCCGGCGTAACTTCCGGTCGTCAGAGCAAATATCAAAAATGACTTTTTCTCGTTTTGTTTTGTTTCACATAGGAAAAGTTACCGAAATATTCCATCACAGTATCGATTAAACCCCCTTCTTTTTATAAGAGAAATGCATATTTACAGACTTATACATGAGGAACGGAAGACCTTTTTGTTGCTATAGCAACAAGATTCTAGTTAAGGTCTTCCGTTTCCAACGGAAGACCTTATAGTGATTGTAATGTTTTTAAGGTCTTCCGTTTCCAACGGAAGACCTTATAGTGATTGTAATGTTTTATTAAGGTCTTCCGTTTCCAACGGAAGACCTTATAGTGATTGTAATGTTTCTTATTAAGGTCTTCCGTTTCCAACGGAAGACCTTATAGTGATTGTAATGTTTCTTTTTAAGGTCTTCCGTTTCCAACGGAAGACCTTATAGTGATTGTAATGTTTATTATTATTATTATTATTTTTTTCCCCATTTTTCTCAGAGATGACTGAATATATTTTCTTGAAATTTTAAGGAATGATAGAGAATGAAAAAGTCTAGAGTGGTTTTTTTCATTTTTTCAAAATTCATTTCCGGTCGTCCGTTTCCTGTCCCGCCACAAATAAGCTTGTCACCTCGAGATCTCAAAAACGATAGGGACTTCAGTATTCAGACTTTGTGAGATAATAGACCTATAGTTGTAGATGTGTTTAAACTATTTTGTTTTGTTCGTCGTAACTTCCGGTCGTCACCGGAAGCACTTCAAAAAAAGTTTTTTTTAACATTTAATTTATTTCACACAGAATTAGAATATAAGTAAAAATACTTACATATGTCATCAATCCGATGTTAAAGAAATAAACAAAATATACTTCCGGTGAGATATCTCAAATATCTCATGAAGTTTTTTTAAAGACATTTTGTCACCGCGTGATCTCGGAAACTGTTAGTGATCAAGACACGAAACTTACAAGGATAATAGACATTTGATAGAAGATGTGTTTAACGAGTTTAATTTTGTTGACCGTCACTTCCGGTCCACACAGGAAGAGATCAAACAAATCAAGTTGTTTATAAGTTTAGCTGTTTATATTTGCCAATTTTAGATAAATTGACAGGCAATTTAGTCATGTTGTTTAATGTTAAAGAACTCTTAACTTTCATTTTTCACTGAGCACTTCCGTTTGTCCGTTTCCTGTCCCGAGACAATAAACCTTGACTCCTCGAGATCTCAAAATCGGTAATAACTTAAACATTCAAACTTTGAGGGATGATAGACCTATGAATGTAGATGTGTTTACACTATTTTGTTTTGTTCGGCGTAACTTCCGGTCGTCACCGGAAGCACTTCAAAAATTAATTTTTAAACCTAGTTTTAGTTTTTTTTACAAAGAATGATTATATTAGTATAACTCCTTGCATAAGTGAAGTATGCGATGTTTAATAAACTACTTCCGGTTAGTAATCTGAAGTAGCTTTTTTTTTAAACTAAATTTTGTACCCGGTAGATATCAGAAACTGTAAGTGATCAAAACACAAAACTTACATAGATGGTAGACATTTGATAGAAGATGTGTTTATCGTGTTTCATTTTGTCGGCAGTCATTTCCGGTCCTCACCGGAAGGGTTCAATCAAATGACAATTTTTATAAGTTTAACTATTTTTCTTGCACTGTTTTAGTAAGCATGATAAACAGAAATGTACAAAAGGCAAATGTTAAAGATATACTAACTTTTATTTTCATAGAGCAATTCCTTTGGTCCGTTTCCTGTCCCAAGACAATAAATCTCCTCTTAACAAGGTCTCAGAACAGTAAAGAATTCAACAACCATACTTTGTTGGATGATTAACTTTTGCATTAAGATATGTTAAACATGTTTTGTTTGAATCGGCGGAACTTCCTGTCGTCCCAACAAGAAGTAGTCAAAAAATAATTTTTTTTTCATTTTGTTGTTTGACATTGAAGTACGGTCTGGAAGTTTTCTTCAAAATAAATATGATATCCTTATATTTTCTATTTAAAAAAAGCTTTTTCATGTACAGAATAATACATTTATATAAGAACGGAAGACCTCTTTGTTGCTATAGCAACAAGAGTCTAGTTATTAAGGTCTTCCGTTTCCAACGGAAGACCTTATAGTGATTGTAATGTTTTTTATTATTATTATTATTATTTTTTTCCCATTTTTTGTCCAGAAGATTTCTCAGAGATGGCTGGATAGATTTTCTCCAAGTTTTCAGGACTGATAGAGAATGATAATATCTCGAGGCGTTTTTTTCATTTTCTCAAAATGTATTTCCGGTCGTCCGTTTCCTGTCCCACGACAAAAAAGCTTGTCTCCACGAGATCTCAGAAACGACAAAGACTTTTACATTCAAACTATGTGGGATGATAGACCTGTATGTGTAGATGTGTTTAAACTATTTTGTTTTGTTCGTCGTAACTTCCGGTCGTCACCGGAAGTAATATAAAAATTATTTTTTTACGTATTTAATCTATTTTACATAGAATGAATCTATAAGTATAAATCTTTATATATGTCATCTAAGCGATGTTTAGTCAACAGAAAAATTCTACTTCCGGTGAGACATCTCAAATATCTCAAGTAGCTTTATTAAAATAAATTTTGTACCCGCGAGATCTCAAAAACTATAAGTGATTAAGACACGAAACATTCATGAATGATAGAGATTTGACTGAAGATGTGTTTAACTGCTTTTATTTTGTCGGCCGTTACTTCCGGTCCACACCGGAAGAGTTAAAACATATCAAGTTGTTTATATGTTTAACTTTTTTTATTTGCTAATTTTAGATAAATTGATAGGCAATGAAGTCTCGTTGTCAAATGCATAAGAACTACTAACTTTCAATTTCCACTGAGTACTTCCGTTTGTCCGTTTCCTGTCCCGAGGCAAAAAACCTTGACTCCTCGAGATCTCAAATATGGTAATGACTTGAACAATCAAACTTTGCAGGATGATAGACCTTTATATGTAGATGTGTTCACACTATGTTGTTTTGTTCGGCGTAACTTCCGGTCGTCACCAGAAGCGCTTCAAAAATTATTCTATTTACCTTTTTTAGTTATTTTACATAGAATGATTATTTTAATATGAATCTTTTAATAGTCATTTATGCGATGTTAAATAAACGAAAAAGATCCATTTCCGGTGAGATATCTCAAATATCTCAAGTAGCTTTTTAATACTAAATTGTGTACCCGCCGTTCATCAGAAACTTTTAGCGATCAAAACACAAGACTTATGTGGGTGATAGACATTTGATAGTTGATGTGTTTAACGTGTTTAATTTTGTCAGCCGTCACTTCCGGTCCTCACCAAAAGGGTTCAAACAAATGGCATTGTTGATAGGTTTAACTGGCTTTTTTTAAAACTGTTTCAGTAAGCTTGATAAACAGTAGTGTACGAAAGGAAAATGTTTAAGCTGTATTAACATTTTTTTTTTCATTAAGCAATTCTGTTCGTCCACTTCCTGTCCCGAGACAATAAATCTTTTCTCAAAGAGATTTTAAAACGGACAAATACTTAAGCATCCAAACTTTGAGGAAAAATAAAACAATGTATGAAGATATGTTTACCGTGTTCCGTTTGATCCGGCGTAACTTCCGGTCGTCAAAGCAAATTTCAAAAATGACTTTTTCTCGTTTTGTTTTTTATAGAAAAAGTTACTGAAAGATTCCATCACAGTATCTATTACATGTATATCCTTTTTCTTTTTAGAAGAGAAATGCATTGTTTTTAGAGATTTATACATGAGAAACGGAAGACCTTTTTGTTGCTATAGCAACAAGATACTAGTTATTATTATTATTATTTTTTTTTTCCCCTTTTTGTTTAGTGAATTTCTCAGAGATTTCTGGATGGATTTTCCTTAAATTTTCAGGGATGATTGAAAATTAAAATATCTAGAGATTTCTAATTTCAGTTTTTCTAAATTCACTTCCGTTCGTCCGTTTCCTGTCCCGCGACAAAAAGCTAGTGACATCGTGATCTCAGAAACGAAAATGACATAAGCTTCCAAACTTTGTGGGATGATAGACCTGTATGTGTAGATGTGTTTAAACTATTTTGTTTTGTTCGTCGTAACTTCCGGTCGTCACCGGAAGCATTTCAAAATTATTTTTTTTTACGCATTTAATTTATTTAACACAGACTTGAAATATAAGTATAAATGCTTACATATATCATCTATCCGATGATAAAAAAACAAAACAATTCTACTTCCGCTGAGATATCTCAGATATCTCAGGTTGTCTTTTTTAAACAAATGTTGTAACAACGAGATCTCAGAAACTGTAAGTGACTAAGACATGAAACTTACATGAATGATAGATATTTGATAGAAGATGTGTTTAACAGTTTTCATTTTGTCAACCGTCACTTCCGGTCCACACCGGAAGAGTTTGAAGAAATCAAGCTGGTTATATGTTTAATTGTTTTTCTTCAATATTTTTAGATAAAATGTTAGGCAATTAAGTCACATTGTCTTGTGTTAAAGAAAGTCTAACTTTTATTTTCATTGAACATTTCCGTTTGTCCGTTTCCTGTCCCGAGACAAAAAACCTTGACTCCTCAAGATCTCAAATACGGTAATGACTTGAACAACCAAACTTTGTGGAATGATAGACCAATGTATGTAGACAAGTATACACAATTTTGTTTTGGTCGGCGTAACTTCCGGTCAGCACCGGAAGCACTTCAAAAACTATTTTTTTACGCATTTAATTTATTTCCCACAGAATTGAAATATAAGTATAAACTCTTACATATATCATCTATCCGATGATAAATAAACAAAAAAAATACTTCCGGTGAGATATGTCAAATATCTCAGGTAGTTTTTTTTAAAACAAATGTTGTAACAACGAGATCTCCGAGACTTTAAGTGACCAAGACACGAAACTTACATGGATGATAGACATTTGATAGAAGATGTGTTAAATTGTTTTCATTTTGTCAACCGTCACTTCCGGTCCACACCAATAGAGTTTAAACTAACTAGGTTGTTTATGAGTTTAACTGTTTTTCTTTGACAATTTTTTATAAATTGGTAGGCAATAAAGTCCTGTTTTTTTTAAGTTTAAAAAATACTAACTTTCATTTTCATTGAACACTTCTGTTTGTCCGTTTCCTGTCCCGAGATTAAAAGCCTTGATTCCTCGAGATCTCAAAAAAGGTAATGACTTGAACAATCAAACTTTGTGGGATGATAGACCTATGTATGAATATGTGTTTACACTATTTTGTTTGATTCGTAGTAACTTCCAGTCGTCACCGGAAGCACTTCAAAAATTATTTTTTTAAATTATTTTATTTATTTTACATGATATAAATACTCAGTATAAAATCTTAGATATGTCTTCAATACGATGTTGAATAAGCAAATAGATTTTACTTCCGGTGAAATATCTTAAATATCTCTAGGTAGCTTTTATCCAATTTGATCTATGCGAGATTGTAGTCACTGTGAGTGATTGAGACACAAAGCTTTAACGAATGATTGACATTTGATTGAAGATATGTCTTACGGGTTTTATTTTGTCAATCGTCTCTTCCGGTTCTCACGGGAAGGGTTCAAACAAATCATGTTTTAAAAAAGTCTAACTGACTTTCTTGGGTGTTTCATCTAGCCTGATAAACAGTGATGTACGCTAGGCAAATGTACGACAAATATCAGCTTTTGTTTTTATTAATCACTTCCGATCATCCATTTTCGGTCCCGAGAAAAAAATATAGTTTCAACGAGACCTCAGATTATGCAGAGACGTAAACAACCAAACTTTTAGGAATGATTGACTTATGATTGTACAAATGTTCAACATGTTTTGTTTGGTTCGGCGTTACTTCCTGTCGTCACAGAAAGTACTTCAAAAATTGATTTCTTTTTCATTTTCATTGTTTTACATGGAAGTAAGTACTGAATATTTCATTCACAAATATTATCATATCAATTATTTTTTCTATATGAGAGAAGCAATATCTTACAGTTAAATTGATACATGTATATCAAAACGGAAGACCTTTTTGTTGCTCATGCAACAAGAGTCTAGTTATTAAGGTCTTCCGTTTCCAACGGAAGACCTTATAGTGATTGTAGTGTTTTTTCTTTCTTCTTATTATTTTTTTTTTCCCCTTTTTTTGTCGGCAGAATTTCTCAGAGATGGCTCTATGGATTTCCCTGAAATTTTCAGGGATGATAGAGAATGAAAATATCTCGAGGCGTTTTTTTCATTTTTTCAAAATTCATTTCCGTTTGTCCGTTTCCTGTCCCGCGTCAAAAAACCTTGTTCCCTCAAGATCTCAGAATCGGCAAACACTTGAACATCCAGACTTTCTTGGATGATAGACCTATATCTGTAGATGTGTTTAAACTATTTTGTTTTGTTCGTCGTAACTTCCGGTCGTCACCGGAAGTACTTCAAAAATTATTTTATTTATGTATTAAACTTATTATACATAAAATGAATCTGATAGTATAAATCCTTACATGTGTCATCTAAGCGATGATATATAAACAAGAACATTCTACTTCCGGTGAGATATCTCAATTATCTCAAGTAACTTTTTTATAACAAATTTTGTTCCCACGAGATCTCAAAAACTATAAGTGATGAAGATACGAAACTTTTATGGATGATAGACATTTGATTGAAGATGTGTTTAACTGGTTTCATTTTGTCGACCGTCACTTCCGGTCCACACCGGAAGAGTTCAAACAAATCAAGCTATTTATCAGTTTAACTGTTTTCCTTTGATAGTATTAGTTAGCTCGATGAACAATAATGTGCGATGGGCAAGTACACAACAAATAATAAATTAATTTTTCATTTAGCACTTCCGTTTGTCCGTTTCCTGTCCCGAGACAAAAAAACTGATTTCGACGAGATTTCAAAAACGGTAACGACTTGAACAACCAAACTTTGTGGGATGATAGACCTATGTATGAGCATGTATTTACTATATTTTGTTTTATCCGGCGTAACTTCCGGTCGTCACAGGAAGTACACTAAAATTTGATTATTTAATAATATTTGGGTAATTTAGCATGGAAGTTACATTTTAGCAATAGAAATACAAAAGTTCATCTACACATGGATAAATAAACGAAAAAATTCTACTTCCGGTGAGACATCTCAAATATCTCAGGTAGTTTTCTTTTATAAAAATGTTGTACCCGGAGATCTCAGAAACTGTAAGAGACCAAGATACAAAACTTATATAGATGAAAGACATTTGATTGAACATGTGTTTAACGGGTTTCATTTGGTCGTCCGTCACTTCCGGTTCTCACTCGAAGCGTTCAAGCAAAATGAAGTTTTTTTTTTTAAAGTTTAGATTTTTTTAAACAATTTACTCAGTGTGATGAACAGTAACGTACCGTAGGTAAATGTACTAAAAATATCTACTTTTAATTTACTTAATCACTTCCGTTTGTCCGTTTCCGGTCCTGAAACAGAAACCTTTTCTCAGCGAGATCTCATAAGTACCAAAAACTTGAACATCAAAACTTTAAGGAAAGACAGAACAATGTATGAGGATATGTCTACTATGTTCTGTTGATCCGGCGTAACTTCCGGTCGTCACAGAAAGTACTCAAAAATTGACTTTTTGTCTTTTTGTTTTGTTTTACATAGAAATGATAAGTGGGAAATTCCATTACAGTATATGTTATATCCATTTTCGTTTTACAAGACAAATGAATTTTTTTAAGATTAATACATAAGGTACGGAAGACCTTTTTGTTGCTATAGCAACAAGAGTCTAGTTATTATTATTTTTTTTTTTCCTTTTTTTGTCCACAAGATTTCTCAGAGATGGCTTAATAGATTGTTCTGAAATTTTCAGAACTGATAGAGAATGATAATATCTCCAGGAGTTTTTTTCATTTTCTTAAAATTCATTTCCGGTCGTTCGTTTCCTGTCCCGCGACAAAAAGCTAGTGACATCGTGATCTCAGAAACGAAAATGACTTAAGCTTCCAAACTTTGTGGGATGATAGACCTATTTTTGTAGATGTGTTTAAACTATTTTGTTTTGTTCGTCGTAACTTCCGGTCGTCACCGGAAGCATTTCAAAAATATTTTTTTTACGAATTTAATTTATTTAACACAGAATTGAAATATAAGTATAAATGCTTACATATATCATCTATCCGATGATAAAAAACAAAAAAAATTCTACTTCCGGTGAGATATCTCAAATATCTCAGGATTTTTTTTTTTAAACAAATGTTGTAACAACGAGATCTCAGAAACTGTAAGTGACTAAGACATGAAACTTACATGAATGATAGATATTTGATAGAAGATGTGTTTAACTGTTTTCATTTAGTCAACCGTCACTTCCGGTCCACACCGGAAGAGTTTAAAAAAATCAAGCTGGTTATATGTTTAACTTTTTTTGTTCAATATTTTTAGATAAAATATTAGGCAATTAAGTCACATTGTCTAGTGTTAAAGAAAATCTAACTTTTTTTTTCATTGAACATTTCCGTTTGTCCGTTTCCTGTCCCGAGACAAAGAACCTTGACTCCTCAAGATCTCAAATACGGTAATGACTTGAACAACCAAACTTTGTGGAATGATAGACCAATGTATGTAGACAAGTATACACAATTTTGTTTTGGTCGGCGTAACTTCCGGTCGGCACCGGAAGCACTTCAAAAGTTATTTTTTTACGCATTTAATTTATTTCACACAGAATTGAAACATAAGTATAAACGCTTACATATATCATCTATCCGATGATAAATAATTAAAAAAAATTACTTCCGGTGAGATATCTCAAATATCTCAGGTTGTTTTTTTTAAAACAAATGTTGTAACAACGAGATCTCCGAGACTTTAAGTGACCAAGACACGAAACTTACATGGATGATAGACATTGGATAGACGATGTGTTAAATTGTTTTCATTTTGTCAACCGTCACTTCCGGTCCTCACCAATAGAGTTTAAACTAATTAGGTTGTTTATGAGTTTAACTGTTTTTCTTTGACAATTTTTTATAAATTGGTAGGCAATAAAGTCCTATTTTTTAAGTTTAAAAAATACTAACTTTCATTTTCATTGAACACTTCTGTTTGTCCGTTTCCTGTCCCGAGATTAAAAGCCTTGATTCCTCGAGATCTCAAAAAAGGTAATGACTTGAACAATCAAACTTTGTGGGATGATAGACCTATGTATGAATATGTGTTTACACTATTTTGTTTGATTCGTCGTAACTTCCGGTCGTCACCGGAAGCACTTCAAAAATTATTTTTTAAAATTATTTTATTTATTTTACATGAAATAAATACTC
This sequence comes from Magallana ariakensis, assembly GCA_020458035.1. Classification (NCBI taxonomy): domain Eukaryota; kingdom Metazoa; phylum Mollusca; class Bivalvia; order Ostreida; family Ostreidae; genus Magallana; species Magallana ariakensis. The sequence continues at coordinate 25,275,307 of CM035813.1, forward strand.
AGTATAAAATCTTAGATATGTCTTCAATACGATGTTAAATAAGCAAATAAATTTTACTTCCGGTGAAATATCTCAAATATCTCTAGGTAGCTTTTATCCAATTTGATCTCTGCGAGATTGTAGTCACTGTGAGTGATTGAGACACAAAGCTTTAACGAATGGTTGACTTTTGATTGAAAATATGTCTTACGGGTTTTATTTTGTCAATCGTCTCTTCCGGTTCTCACGGGAAGGGTTCAAACAAATCATGTTTTAAAAAAGTCTAACTGACTTTCTTGGGTGTTTCATCTAGCCTGATAAACAGTGATGTACGCTAGGCAAATGTACGACAAATACCAGCTTTTGTTTTTATTAATCACTTCCGATCATCCATTTTCGGTCCCGAGAAAAAAATATTGTTTCAACGAGACCTCAGATTATGCAGAGACGTGAACAACCAAACTTTTAGGAATGATTGACTTATGATTGTACAAATGTTCAACATGTTTGGTTTGGTTCGGCGTTACTTCCTGTCGTCACAGAAAGTACTTCAAAAATTGATTTCTTTTTCATTTTCATTGTTTTACATGGAAGTAAGTACTGAATATTTCATTCACAAATATTATCATATCCATTATTTTTTCTATATGAGAGAAGCAATATCTTACAGTTAAATTGATACATCTATATCAAAACGGAAGACCTTTTTGTTGCTCTTGCAACAAGAGTCTAGTTATTATTATTTTTTCCCACTTTTTGGCCACAAGATTTCTCAGAGATGCATTGACAGATTTTCTTGAAATTTTCAGGAACGATAGAAAATGATAATACCTCGGGGCGTTTTTTTCATTTTTTCAATATTCACTTCCTGTCGTCCGTTTCCTGTCCCGTGACAAAAAGCTTGTCACATCGAGATCTCAGAAACGAAAAAGACTTAAGCATTCAGACTTTGTAGGATGATAGACCTATAGCTGAAGATGTGTTTAAACTATTTTGTTTTGTTCGTCGTAACTTCCGGTCGTCACCGGAAGCAATTCAAAAAATAATTCTTTTACGTATTTAATTTAATTTACATAGAATGAATATATAAGTATAAATCTTTATTTATGTCATCTTAGCGATGTTCAATCAACAGAAAAATTCCACTTCCGGTGAGATATCTCAAATATCTCAGGTAGCTTTTTAAAAATAAGTTTTGTACCCGCGAGATCTCAAAAAGTATAAGTGATCAAAACACGAAACTTCCATGAATGATAGACATTTGAATGAAGATGTGTTTAACTGCTTTTATTTTGTCGGCCGTCACTTCCGGTCCACACCTGAAGAGTTCAAAAAAATCAAGCTGTTTATAAGTTTAACTGTTTGTCTTTGATAGTTTTAGATAAATTGATAAGCAATAAAGTCCTGCTGTCAAATGCATAAGAACTGCTAACTTTAAATTTTCACTGCGTACTTCCGTTTGTCAGTTTCCTGTCCCAAAACAAAAAACTTGACTCCTCGATATCTCAAATATGGTAATGACGTGAACAATAAAACTTTGCAGGATGATAGACCTATATATGTAGATGTGTTAACACTATTTTGTTTTGTTCGGCGTAGCTTCCGGTCGTCACCGGAAGAACTTCAAAAATTAATTTTTTACCCATTTATTTATTTTTTTTACATAGAATTGAAATATAAGTATAAATCCTTACATATGTCATCTATCCGATGTTAAATAAAGAAAATAATTCTACTTCCGGTGAGATATGTAAAAAATCTCAGGTAGCTTTTTAAAAATAAATTTTGTACCCGCGAGATCTCAAAAAGTATAAGTGATCAAGGTACGGAACTTTCATGGATGATAGACATTTGACTGAAGATGTGTTTAACTGCTTTTATTTTGTCGACCGTCACTTCCGGTCCACACCGGAAGAGTTCAAACAAATCAAGCTGTTTATAAGTTTAACTGATTTTCTTTGCCAATTTTAGATAAATTGAGATGGCAATAAAGTCCGGTTGTAAAATCTATAAGAACTAGTAACTTTAAATTTTCACTCAGTACTTCCGTTTGTCCGTTTCCTATCCCAAAAGAAAACAAAAATTTGACTCCTCGAGATCTCAAATATGGTAATGACTTGAACAATCAAACTTTGCAGGATGATAGACCTATATATGTAGATGTTTTTACACTATTTTGTTTTGTTCGGCGTAACTTCCGGTCGTCACCGGAAGCACTTCAAAAATTACTTTTTTAAAACATTCTTAGTTATTTTACATAGAATGATTATTTTAGTATGGATCTTTTCAGAAGTCGTTTATGCGATGTTAAATAAACAAAAAAAGATCCATTTCCGGTGAGATATATCAAATATCTCAAGTAGCTTTTTTATACAAAATTGTGTACCCGCCGTTAATCAGAAACTGTTAGTGATCAAAACACAAAACTTACGTAGGTGATAGACATTTGATAGATGATGTGTCTAACGTGTTTCATTTTGTCAGCCGTCACTTCCGGTCCTCACCGGAAGGGTTCAAACAAATGACATTGTTGATAAGTTTAACTGGTTTTTTTTACCCTGTTTCAGTAAGCTTGATAAACGGTAGTTTACCAGTGGAAAATGTTTAAGATATATTAACATTTTTTTTCATTAAGCAATTCTGTTCGTCCGTTTCCTGTCCCGAGATAATAAACCTTTTCTCAACGAGATCTCATAACTGACAAATGCTTAAGCATCCAAACTTTGAGGGAAAATTGAACAATGTATGAAGATATGTTTACCATGTTCTGTTTGATCCGGCGTAACTTCCGGTCGTCAGAGCAAGTTTCAAAAATAACTTTTTCTCTCGTTTTTGTTTAGTTTCACATAGAAAAAGTTACTGAAAGATTCCATCACAGTATCGATTATATCCTTTTTCTTTTTATAAGAGAAATGCATATTTTCTACAGATTTATACAGGAGAAACGGAGGACCTTTTTGTTGCTATAGCAACAAGAGTCTAGTTTATTATTACTATTATTTTTTTCCCATTTTTTGTCCAGAAGATTTCTCAGAGATGGCTGGATAGATTTTCTCCAAATTTTCAGGACTGATAGAGAATGATAATATCTCGAGGCGTTTTTTTCATTTTCTCAAAATGTATTTCCGGTCGTCCGTTTCCTGTCCCACGACAAAAAAGCTTGTCTCCACGAGATCTCAGAAACGACAAAGACTTTTACATTCAAACTATGTGGGATGATAGACCTGTATGTGTAGTTGTGTTTAAACTATTTTGTTTTGTTCGTCGTAACTTCCGGTCGTCACCGGAAGTAATATAAAAATTATTTTTTTACGTATTTAATCTATTTATATAGAATGAATCTATAAGTATAAATCTTTATATATGTCATCTAAGCGATGTTTAATCAACAGAAAAATTCTACTTCCGGTGAGACATCTCAAATATCTCAAGTAGCTTTATTAAAATAAATTTTGTACCAGCGAGATCTCAAAAACTATAAGTGATTAAGACACGAAACATTCATGGATGATAGAGATTTGGCTGAAGATGTGTTTAACTGCTTTTATTTTGTCGGCCGTTACTTCCGGTCCACACCGGAATAGTTAAAACATAGCAAGTTGTTTATATGATTAACTGTTTTTATTTGCTAATTTTAGATAAATTGATAGGCAATGAAGTCTCGTTGTCAAATGCATAAGAACTACTAACTTTCAATTTCCACTGAGTACTTCCGTTTGTCCGTTTCCTGTCCCGAGGCAAAAAAACTTGACTCCTCGAGATCTCAAATATGGTAATGACTTGAACAATCAAACTTTGCAGAATGATAGACCTGTATATGTAGATGTGTTCACACTATGTTGTTTTGTTCGGCGTAACTTCCGGTCGTCACCAGAAGCGCTTCAAAAATTATTTTATTTACCTTTTTTAGTTATTTTACATAGAATGATTATTTTAGTATGAATCTTTTAAGAGTCATTTATGCGATGTTTAATAAACAAAAAAGATCCATTTCCGGTGAGATATCTCAAATATCTCAAGTAGCTTTTTAATACTAAATTGTGTACCCGCCGTTCATCAGAAACTTTTAGCGATCAAAACACAAGACTTATGTGGGTGATAGACATTTGATAGTTGATGTGTTTAACGTGTTTAATTTTGTCAGCCGTCACTTCCGGTCCTCATCAAAAGGGTTCAAACAAATGGCATTGTTGATAGGTTTAACTGGCTTTTTTTAAAACTGTTTCAGTAAGCTTGATAAACAGTAGTGTACGAAGGGAAAATGTTTAAGCTGTATTAACATTTTTTTTTTCATTAAGCAATTCTGTTCGTCCGCTTCCTGTCCCGAGACAATAAATCTTTTCTCAAAGAGATTTTAAAACGGACAAATACTTAAGCATCCAAACTTTGAGGAAAAATAAAACAATGTATGAAGATATGTTTACCATGTTCCGTTTGATCCGGCGTAACTTCCGGTCGTCAAAGCAAATTTCAAAAATGACTTTTTCTCGTTTTGTTTTTTATAGAAAAGGTTACTGAAAGATTCCATCACAGTATCTATTACATGTATATCCTTTTTCTTTTTAGAAGAGAAATGCATTGTTTTTAGAGATTTATACATGAGAAACGGAAGACCTTTTTGTTGCTATAGCAACAAGAGTCTAGTTATTATTATTATTATTTTTTTTTTCCCATTTTTTGTCCACAAGATTTCTCAGATATGCCTTGACAGATTTTCTTGAAATTTTCAGGACTTATAGAAAATGACAATATCTCGAGGCTTTTTTTTCATTTTCTTAAAATTCACTTCCTGTCGTCCGTTTCCTGTCCCGCGACCAAAAGCTTGTCGCATCGAGATCTCAGAAACGAAAAAGAATTAAGCATCCAAACTTTGTAGGATGATAGACCTATATGTGTAGATGTGTTTAAACTATTTTGTTTTGTTCGGCGTAACTTCCGGTCGTCACCGGAAGCACTTCAAAATTTATCTTTTTTTCGCATTTAATTTATTTCACATAGAATTGAAATATAAGTATAAATGCTTACATATAGCATCTATCCGATGATGAAAAAGCAAAAAACTTCTACTTCCGGTGAGATATCTCAAATATCTCAGGTTGTTTTTTTTTTAAAGAAATGTTGTAACAACGAGATCTCACAAACTGTAAGTGACTAAGACATGACACTTATAAGGATGATAGACATTTGATAGAAGATGTGTTTAAAAGTTTTCATTTTGTCAACCGTCACTTCCGGTCCACACCGGAAGAGTTGAAAAAAATCAAGCTGTTTATAAGTTTTACTGTTTTTCTTCAATATTTTTTGATAAAATGTTAGGCAATAAAGTCACGTTGTCTAGTGTTTAAGAAAAGTTAACTTTTATTTTCATTGAACACTTCCGTTTGTCCGTTTCCTGTCCCGAGGCAAAAACCTTGACTTCTCAAAATCTCAAATACGGTAAAGACTTTAACAACCAAACTTTGTGGGATGATAGACCTATGTATGTAGACAATTTTACACAATTTTGTTTTGGTCGGCGTAACTTTCGGTCGGCACCGGAAGCACTTTAAAAATTATTTTTTTAACTTTATTTTTTATTTAACAAAGAATTATTATTTAGGCAATAATGCTTACAAAAATCATTTATGCGATGTGAAATAAACAAATAAGATCTACTTCCGGTGAGATATATCAAATATCTCAAGTAGTTTATCTTATTTAGCAGATCTTAGAAAATGTAAGTGATAAATGCACACAATTTAGATAGATGATGAATTTTTGATAGAAGGTGTTTTTTTTTTTTTTTTTTTTTTTTTTTTACAGAATAATACATTTATATGAGAACGGAAGACCTTTTTGTTGCTATAGCAACAAGAATCTAGTTAAGGTCTTCCGTTTCCAACGGAAGACCTTATAGTGATTGTAAGGTTTTTTCTTTCTTTCTTATTATTATTTTTTTCCCCTTTTTTGTCGGCAGAATTTCTCAGAGATGAGTAGATAGATTTTCCTGAAATTTTTAAGAATGATAGAAAATGATAATATCTCGAGGCGTTTTTTTCATTTTTTCAAAATTTATTTCCTGTCGTCCGTTTCCTGTCCCGCGACAAAGAAGCTTGTCACCTCGAGATCTCAGAAACGACAAGGACTTTTACATTCAAACTTCGTGGGATGATAGACCTATAGTTGTAGATGTGTTTAAACTATTTTGTTTTGTTCGTCGTAACTTCCGGTCGTCACCGGAAGCACTTCAAAAATTATTTTTTTTACGTATTTAATTTAATTTATATATATTGAATATATAAGTATAAATCTTTATATATGTCATGAAAGCGATGTTCAATCAACAGAAAAATTCCACTTCCGGTGAGATATCTCAAATATCTCAGGTAGTTTTTTTTAAAATAATTTTTGTACCCGCGAGATCTTAAAAAGTATAAGAGATCAATACACGAAACTTTCATGGATGATAGACATTTGAATGAAGATGTGTTTAACAGCTTTTATTTTGTCGGCCGTCACTTCCGGTCCACACCGGAAGAGTTCAAACAAATCAAGATGTTTATAAGTTTAACTGTTTTTCTTTGCCAATTTTAGAGAAATTGATAGGCAATAAAGTCCTGTTGTAAAATTCGGAAGAACTTCTAACTTTAAATTTTCACTGAGTACTTCCGTTTGTCCGTTTCCTGTCCCAAAACCATAAACTTTAGTCCTCGAGATCTCAAATATGGTGAAGACTTGAACAATCAAACTTTGCAGGATGATAGACCTATATATTTAGATGTGTTTACACTATTTTGTTTTGTTCGTCGTAACTTCCGGTCGTCACCGGAAGCACTTCAAAAATTATTTTTTTTTACCTTTTTTAGTTATTTTACATAGAATGATTATTTTAGTATGGATCTTTTCATAAGTCGTTTAAGCGATGTTAAATAAAAAAAGATCCATTTCCGGTGAGATATCTCAAATATCTCAAGTAGCTTTTTTATACCAAATTGTTTACCCGCACTGTTAATTGTTAATCAGAAACTGTTAGTGATCAAAACACAAAACTAACATAGGTGATAGACATTAGATAGATGATGTGTTTAACGTGTTTCATTTTGTCAACCGTCACTTCCAGTCCTCACCGGAAGGGTTCAAACAAATGACATTGTTGATAAGTTTAACTGGTTTTTTTTTTTTACACTTTTTAAGTAAGCTTGATAAACGGTAGTGTACGAGAGGAAAATGTTTATGATATATTAACATTTTTTTTCATTAAGCAATTATGTTCGTCCGTTTCCTGTCCGGAGACAATAAACCTTTTCTCAACGAGATCTCATAACTGACAAAAGCTTAAGCATCCACACTTTCAGGAAAAATAGAACAATGTATAAAGACATGTTTACCATGTTCCGTTTGATCCGGCGTAACATCCGGTCGTCAGAGCAAATATCAAAAATGACTTTTTCTCGTTTTGTTTTGTTTCACATAGGAAAAGTTACCGAAATATTCCATCACAGTATCGATTAAATCCCCTTTCATTTTATAAGAGAAATGCATTTTTACAGACTTATACGTGAAGAACGGAAGACCTTTTTGTTGCTATAGCAACAAGATTCTAGTTATTATTATTATTTTTTTCCCATTTTTTGTCCACAAGATTTCTCAGAGATGCCTTGACAGATTTTCTTCAAATTTTCAGGATTTATTGAAAATGACAATATCTCGAGGTGTTTTGTTCATTTTCTCAAAATTCACTTCCTGTCGTCCGTTTTCTGTCCCGCGACAAAAAGCTTGTCGCATCGAGATCTCAGAAACGAAAAAGACTTAAGCATCCAAACTTTGTAGGATGATAGACCTATATGTGTAGATGTGTTTAAACTTTTTTGTTTTGTTCGGCGTAACTTCCGGTCGTCACCGGAAGCACTTCAAAATTTATCTTTTTTTCGCATTTAATTTATTTCACATAGAATTGAAATATAAGTATAAATGCTTACATATATCATCTATCCGATGATAAAAAAACAAAAAAACTTCTACTTCCGGTGAGATATCTCAGATATCTCAGGTTGTTTTTTTTTAAAGAAATGTTGTAACAACGAGATCTCACAAACTGTAAGTGACTAAGACATGACACTTACAAGGATGATAGACATTTGATAGAAGATGTGTTTAAAAGTTTTCATTTTGTCAACCGTCACTTCCGGTCCACACCGGAAGAGTTGAAAAAAATCAAGCTGTTTATAAGTTTTACTGTTTTTCTTCAATATTTTTTGATAAAATGTTAGGCAATAAGGTAACATTGTCTAGTGTTTAAGAAAAGTTAACTTTTATTTTCATTGAACGCTTTCGTTTGTCCGTTTCCTGTCCCGAGGCAAAAAACCTTGACTTCTCAAAATCTCAAATACGGTAATGACTTTAACAACCAAACTTTGTGGGATGATAGACCTATGTATGTAGACAATTTTACACAATTTTGTTTTGGTCGGCGTAACTTCCGGTCGGCACCGGAAGCACTTTAAAAATTATTTTTTTAACTTTATTTTTTATTTAACAAAGAATTATTATTAAGGCAATAATGCTTACAAAAGTCATTTATGCGATGTGAAATAAACAAATAAGATCTACTTCCGGTGAGATATATCAAATATCTCAAGTAGTTTATCTTATTTAGCAGATCTTAGAAAATGTAAGTGATAAATGCACAAAATTTACATAGATGATGAATTTTTGATAGAAGGTTTTTTTTGTTGTTGTTTTTTTTTTACAGAATAATACATTTATATGAGAACGGAAGACCTTTTTGTTGCTATAGCAACAAGAGTCTAGTTATTATTATTTTTTTCCCATTTTTTGTCCACAAGATTTCTCAGAGATGCCTTGACAGATTTTCTTGAAATTTTCAGGAATGATAGAAAATAATAGTACCTCGAGATAATTTTTTCATTTTCTCAAAATTCACTTCCTGTTGTCCGTTTACTGTCCCCTGACAAAAAGATTGTCACATCAAGATCTCAGAAACGATAAAGACTTTTACATTTAAACTTTGTAGGATGATAGACCTATAGCTGTAGATGTGTTTACACTATTTTGTTTTGTTCGTCGTAACTTCCGGTCGTCACCGAAAGCACTTCAAAAATTATTTTTTTAACGCATTTCATTTTTTTTCCATAGAATTGAAATATAAGTATAAATCCTTACATATGTCATCTATCCGATGTTAAATAAAGAAAATAATTCTACTTCCGGTGAGATATCTCAAACATCTCAGGTAGCTTTTTTAAAACAAATTTTGTACCCGCGAGATCTCAGAAACTGTAAGTGATCAAGACACGAGACTTACATGGATGATAGACATTTGATAGAAGTTGTGATTAATCTCTTTTATTTTGTCGGCCGTCACTTCCGGTCCACACCGAAAGAGTTCAAACAAATCAAGCTGTTTATAAGTTTAACTGATTTTCTTTTCCAATTTTAGAGAAATTGATGGGCAATAATACCCAGTTGTCAAATGCATAAGAACTTCTAACTTTAAATTTTCACCGGGTACTTCCGTTTGTCCGTTTCCTGTCCCAGAACAAAAAACTTGACTCCTCGAGATATTAAATATGGTAATGACTTGAACAATCAAACTTTGCAGGATGATAGACCTATATATGTAGATGTGTTTACACTATTTTGTTTTGTTCGGCGTAACTTCCGGTCGTCACCGGAAGCACTTCAAAAATTACTTTTTTTAACCTTTTGTAGTTATTTTACATAGAATGATTATTTTAGTATGGATTTTTTCATAAGTCATTTATGCGATGTCAAATAAACAAAAAAAGATCTATTTCCGGTGAGATATCTCAAATATCTCAAGTAGCTTTTTTATACTAAATTGTGTACTCGCCGTTAATCAGAAACTGTTAGTGATCAAGACACAAAACTTACATAGGTGATAGAAATTTGATAGAAGATGTGTTTAACGTGTTACATTTTGTCAGCCGTCACTTCCGGTCCTCACCGGAAGGGTTCAAACAAATGACATTGTTAATAAGTTTAACTGGTTTTTTTTTACACTGTTTCAGTAAGCTTGATAAACAGTAGTGTACGAGAGGAAAATATTTAAGATATATTAACATATTTTTCATTAAGCTATTCTGTTAGTCCGTTTCCTGTCCCGAGACAATAAACCTTTTCTCAACGAGATCTCATAACTGACAAATGCTTAAGCATCCAAACTTTGAGGGAAAATTGAACAATGTATGAAGATATGTTTACCATGTTCCGGTTGATCCGGCGTAACTTCCGGTCGTCAGAGCAAATTTCAAAAATGACTTTTTCTCGTTTTGTTTTGTTTCACATAGAAAAAGTTACTGAAAGATTCCATCACAGTATCGATTATATCCTTTTTCTTTTTAGAAGAGAAATGCATTTTTTTTTTACAGATTTATACATGAGAAACGGAAGACCTTTTTGTTGCTATAGCAACAAGAGTCTAGTATTGTTATATCTTATTACACAAGTTTTATATATACATATATATATATATATTTATGTACCAATATATATATATATATATATATATATATATATATATATATATATATATATATATATTGGTACATGAATTTTATTACAATTTTCATATGCATTAAGAACTTGTGTAAGGCTTAGTTATAAATTAATTTTGAATATTCCTTGTAAGTGCGTGATATAACATTAAATTGACCATAATATGCACTTTTTTTTGTTTAAACTATGATCATATATATTTGGGTCTTATTATTTAGTTTTGAAAAATTGCTCATATAATGTAGTGTAGCGGTTACGCAGGCAAAATTTGTGTACATAGATTTTTAGCAAAAATTAGGATCGGGCTCAACATTCTAAAAAAATATTTTCTTGTATACAACGACTGTCACTCTAGGTCTCACAACACTATTTTTCCGAAGGTTCACGTCAAAACATAGCTGAGGCAAAAAAATACCCGAATTCCTCTGCGTTTTTTAGGGGTTTTCTGCCAGCGACAGGGACTGTACTTTTTAAGAGATGAAAAACAAAGTGTGAAATGCCTGATTTTCCCACTTTTGTAAAAATACGAGGTCACTTGAATTGTTGATGCCAGTTGTTTCGGCAGAGGGGTAAAAAGGCTCGGACATGATTTTCAAGCACATGTGTAACTTTGATGTAAACAAACTCTCGTGCCTTTGTGGATGGCTGTGTGTGTTTGCTACTAAATTGGTTAGGAACGATTGTTTTAAAAGTTGTAAAGAGAAGTTTTCCCAGAAAATTGTTTTAAACTAGCTACCCGTGTCTAAAGTTGCGTAATTTTGGTAAGAATATATAGTAAACATTAATAGTGGTATGCAACCTCTACAGACTGTTATTGTTAATTGACATACGTGATGTCTGAAATGCAAGTAAGCTATTGATTGATTGCTTTTGTTAATCGGAAATGTTAAAGTATTTTTAGAAATTGTCTATCGTACGCGATTTGTGTGTTAACTCATGCGCGCCAAGTTACGATTCTGTCAGTAGATCACGCCCGATCTATATTAGGTGTTTGCGTTATGTTTATATTTGATGTCTGTGTTTCTTTTTATATCTTGAATGAAAAATAATAACTGAAAGCATTAACATTAATCAAAGCTATTTCTTTTAATTTTTGGTTTGGTATTGAATATTATTTTGAAGCTTATTGAACTTTTTAAGTTTTTACATTGTTACTGTTAGGGACTTTGTTTGTGAGGGCCTTGAGCCAGATCTAGTTTCATTTTATTTTATGTTTTATAAATTGCACTTTTCCATATTGAATAAAACCGCACGGACGTAAAACCTCAATAATCTTCATTTTTTGACTTCTCCTTATCATTCGATAAGAGGCGCCATTGGCCAAAAAGAAAAGGACGATCACTGGTGGAAGATTCTACAATTCGTTTCAACACCTTTCACAACAGCTAGCATTCCCCTACTAAGCTTGCTCATTCCATCTGAGAGCCATGCCAGTTTCAGGCACTCCATCCAATACGTCAGTCAACAACCGTGTGACCAAGGAAAAGCTTGAAGAGGCTGTTGCGAAATTAAATTCCAATATTCAATCTAACAAGAGACAACTCCAAGATAAAAACCAACAGTTGCATGAAAGAAATGAATATATCCTGCAACTAGAATAGCGATTACAAAGGACAGAAGCAAGAAACTCCGGGGACAACGAACAACCAGCCCGCATTCAAACAGTGAATGTTAAGGATGAAGACGGCAGAAATTCCCCTCCTCCACCTCCTCTTCCTCCTCCTCAACCCCTTCAGCCAACCCACCACACCAAGAGGAAGTTACTATGTTTCCCAGAATCCCGGCACCACAACTTACAAAGTTTGATGGTAGAGGATCACCGACAGAATGCATGGTGGATGTAATTCATGGCATTTATTTCCTTTACCAACATCCCTGTAGTGAGAGCCATCCAGATGCTACATTTTTACTTTACTGGAATTTCCTTACAATGGTTCACATTCTTGGATCCCGTGAAGAAATCATCCTTGGACATCTTTAAACAGGCCTTTTTCGATAGATTTAAGCCATCCTCTCCCATCAACAAAGACCTCCTGAGGATACAACAACAACCAGGAGAAGGCGTGGAAAAGTATTTATACAGAGTAGGAAAATTGGCCATTGATTCCACCATTGATGAATCAGCAGTGACGGAGTTAACCAAGGATGGACTTAATCAACGTAATAAGTCATGGTCTCATTTGCAATTAAAAATTGTTAATTAGTAAAAGACAATACTTTTCCGTCAATATATAGAAAAAGTGCTGTTCTTGTGTAATTGATGCATGTAATACCATATTTGACCTATGCTATAGAATTGATAAAAAGGGAATGAAATGAATGACAGTGTATTTGAAAATTCCAGTTATCTGTATGATCATATATGCGTAATAAAGGGGCATGTCCACGATTTTGGTCAAATTCTATTTTTCTGTTTTTATTATTTACAATGCTTTAGGAATGCATTTCTAATGATCAAATGAAATTTGAGAGTCAGTCATAGAGTTATAAGCAAGATACAGAACTCACAATTTTGTGTCATGTAAACAAGGCTCGTGCCCTGTTTTGTTTACATTGGTTCAGTATACTAATAAAAATATTTTTTTAAGCTGATTTGTCTATGTTCTTTTTCATTTCAAGTATAAATAAACAGTTCCTAACGTTTAACACATACATTTTAGGTCTAAAACTATAATTTTTACTTCAGTATTCAAAATGTAAACAAAAGCTTTGTTTACATAGCAAAGAATTGTAAGCTCTATAACTCGTTTATAACTCAACAAATGACACTCAAATTTTGGTTGCCTATTTATAATGCCTTACTGAAGCATTATAAACATTTAAATCGGAAAAATAATTTTTGACCAAAATCGTAACCATGCCCCTTTTAGCTGGTGTTGAAAAATATGGTGTTTCCTATATCTTACAATAGATACATCTTTCATGTCTGCTGCTACATCTTTCATTCCATTTTATTATTTAAAATGCTATTAGTTTCAATCGATTGAATTGCCTGTAATGATTGTGAAGTAACTTATTAAAATCTTGAAAGTGTATAATAAATAACAGTATGTCTGTTTTCATTTCACAAATCGCTGGTTTATTTATATAAAATTCCGGTCATACCATTTTGTTAACATAAACAACATTACACATTATATACCTTTATTCACTAAAGATCACAGAGTGGACAAAAAATTGAAACTGAATTTCTGAAATTTCTGTATTCTTTAGTTATGTCCATCAGATGGTTTTTCCACGACAACTTTTATCTAAGAGTCCTGTGTCTACCATAGTCACATAGTTTTATTACTCGTATTTCTTCCTTCAAAACATGCGATGGCTCTAGCTGTTATTTTATTCATCTGTGGTATATAAAAATATACATATAAAACAATGATGTTCAAAAAATTTAAAACATGCAATTCTCAATTTTCTACTCTATTAAAAATTATCAGATAAGTAGGATAACATCAAGAATTACATTTAAAACATTTACACGTACAGGTACACGTTTCAACTGCTAAACAAGAAAAGTTATGTGAACCTGTACGCGTAGTTATTACTTGTAACCTACACGTACAAGTACGCGTACCCGTTGGTCTGCTAAACCTCTCTAATGTGACTGTTTACCATATATTTTTCATTAAAGTCAAAACCAACAGATTAATTTATGCAACAATACTTATTTTATTGATATACGATGTTTCATTCCATTTGATGAAAAGGTATTTTTGTTACCCGATTTTAAAATCAACATGCATATGTTTTGTCACGACGGCGCAGGGTAACGTTGAAAACATGGCGCCAAGATGACGCAAGCACAGTTAATAGAAATATCCAATCTTTATATCACCCTGAGTCTTTTGTGCTTTTCACCATACAATTTCAATCGGCACTATATCACTTGACATCTAATTTGTTCATAATTGTTCGAAAATTATAAGTTTGTTCCTCGAAGTTTTCTTATTTTTACCGCATGTCGTGAGACAATCCCTGAATGTCAGATAACGTTTATTTTTTGATCAAATATTTACAGATATTCTATTCTCTTTCGTACTGATTGATGTTCAAAATACATTTACCACAACCCCCACAAAATGAGTTTAAGTTAAACACAAATATGAAAATAATTTTTGACTTATTTTTTCCACAACTGAGCATTTTCACACTTTTTATCGGCTTTTTACCGAGTTAGATCCATGCTGTTTATACTTTTCGTTGCGCCGTGACGTCCGGCGACGTCATTGTTTTTAGTCAATTTTAAAGAGGACTATATGCCTTTAGTTTCTGATATCTGTTCAACAAACCTATATATCCCGTCATTATTTGGTACATAGAATACCATATCAATTTCAAATTTTAGTTTCAATTTTAGTTAGTTTTAAGCCCAATTTATGGAGAAATTACTTTCAACATAGCATGGTTTATTGTTAACGGAATACAAAGTTTGACTTTGCGCCGTGACCTCATTTTTGCCGGATAAGATTCTAAATAATTCTTAGAAATGAAGGAGTATATGAATTTTTTTTTATTTCAAATTGTTAGAAAGAGTTTCTGAATTATGTCTACTAAGTTTAATGATAATATGCCGTTAAAAAACACAGCTATGGCAAAAGCCTTCGTATTTTTTGATTGACCCTCGTATTATATTGGATTGTGATTATCTTGCAGAGTTTTATTCTTGTTAAGCATAGTACTATTTTGGATTTTAAATGTATGTCTAAAACGCATTACCGTATGTTTATATAATAGGCCCTATTATATTTGTACTGTAACGTGTTTCTCTAACAATATTACATTTGTATAAGGGTTCTTTTTAAGGGATATATAGTGTTCCTAAGATACCCTGTCTGAGTATTTTGATTGACCTGTTCCCGCCGTCACCAACTTTCCTCAGTTCAATAATCAGCCTCAAGTCTGACATTTGACCTCAAATTCATGTACTTTTCTTCTAAAGATTTGAGTTGAGGACTGAGTACTGTAGAGTAATTATATAAAAAAAATTTTGGTGACGGTGGGGCCTGATCATATAAAGATTTTCTCTACTCTTCCTGAGTTTAACTGATTCGCTAATATTACAATGATTATACCAGAGACTTTACCGGGTATAATATAGACTGGGCAAACAGTCACTGCAGACTTCCCGGTACTGGGTTCCTATTAATATTGGAAACCAGGTGTCTCAATCTTATGCCGATTTACTACGCCCTGATTCCTAAATTAATTTCCCAAATACCAATACTGCTGGTGAAACTATTTCTTATTCCCACCCTAGCCTCTACTTTCCTGACTATTGCCTTCCTAACACTATTTTCTTCTCCTCAGGCTTCTCTGATGTGTCCCCTTTGAGCTTCTCAGCCAGTCTGCCTCAGCTGCAGGCTGCGCTGACTTATATACCCTTGGGCAATTCATTCTAAGGGGTGTCAGGTTATTCAATTTTTTATGGGTGCGTTCAATTTGTTTCAGGACCACGCCGCTTTTTGGGATTCTCCGTGTACATCTCAAATACAACAGACAGACTCCAGGGAACACTGTGTTACAAGGACAACATCTTTACACGTAACACCATACCTGCTGTCTTCACCACCACCTGTCCTTTACATGGACAGTACGTCATCTACTACAACGAGAGACTACCTGGAGTTAACTATCCTGACGATTACTCTCCGTTTATGGCGATTGACCTCTGTGAAGTGGAGGTGTATGGTGTGTTCACTTTTTTTTAAAATTAAGTTCGACCCAAGTAATGAATTAAAAATAAATAATACATTTAATAAATTTGCATAACCCAAAACATATTTGGTTTCGAATACAATAATATTAATAGTATACATCAATATTATGCTATTTTACGCCTATTTTTCCATTTAAAATTCCTGAACACTTCATAATGATTACTATCCAAATAAAAATATTTAATATATAACATTATCATGCTTGAAAAACAATACATCATTCAGCGATTGCTTATTAGAAATGTCGTCATTTTACAGGAAGTTGACATCAAATTCCACTACATGACGTGCCAAAACAGAGAGTTTCTAAAATTTAAAGCATCTGCGATAAATAGTTGCAAAGAAATCTTTAACAAACATTTGTTCTAAAATTTACGCTAAAAATAAACAAGGTCCTAATTTAACAGGCTGTTGACGTCAGATTGGTACAAAAATGGAAACCTAAATGAATCCATATGGCATGCCTAAACAAAGAGTGTATAAAAAATTCAAGCAACTGTGATTAATAGTTGCTGGTAAATTTTTGACAGAAATTTGTTACCGACATACATGTACGACACACAGACGAACTCTCACATGGGTAAAACAATATACATGTACCCTTCTTTCCTTCGGAACAGGGGTAAAACAACTATCTTACAGTGCTGCTATCCTGAAAGTTGACAAGGATAGGATAGGATACAGGATACATGATAGAAATCAATAATGAAGTCAAACTCTATCCTATCCTATCCTATCCTATCCTTTCCCATACTGCATCCTGTAGCCAACCAGATTCGAGTATAAATTTCAGAGTGGTTTTGCGAAACGAAAATTAATTTAGAAATACATTTACAACATCAATTTTATTTGTAATACAAAGTAAAACGTTTAGAAATTAATATTAATGTTTTATATTTACAAAGCGGTAAAGAAAATTGATGCGGGCTACATTTTTGTCAATTCGGAAACAGCGTAAGTATGGAGTTACGATAAAATTTTAGGCTGCATTAAAATTAATACATATTAAAGTTTCATTGCTATATTTAAAGACATCATTTGAATAAAAACAGATGTATTCAGTCTACGAATATTTTGACATATAAGTAAACATGTATCTTAACAACAAACGGACGTTGTTTGTGTGTACTTATCACGTTTCATATAATTACTTCGATGTCCGATCACAAGGACGTATAAGACCCGATATTAAACTGAACAGATCAAATTAAGAAATGTAAGCTAACTATAAATGCGTAAGAATTTATATTTTATCAATAAATTCAAATGATGTAGCAACAGATGCGATATTTTAATTTATTCATAAAGTAATGCTTTCCGTATCCTGTTTACATATAACGGCGACCGAATAAGCCGATTACCGATATTCCCCGTGGATATTATATTATAAGGAAAAGAATTTTATTAAGATGTTTGGTTAAGCAATAAATAAAAGTTCTTTATCTCCTTTTTTAGCTCACCTGAGCTGAAAGCTCAAGTGAGCTTTTCTTATCATATTTTGTCCGTCGTCCGTCTGTCCGTCTGTCTGTCCGTCTGTAAGCTTTTCACATTTTGAACTTCTCCTCTAAAACCACTTGGCCAATTTCAACCAAATTTGGCACAAAGCATCCTTACTGTGTGATGAATGAAAACAATGATGAATATAAACTGCAGAAATAAAAGACCGATCTTTATTCAAAGCGGAGAAAACTTCGAATATGTAGACAAAGGGGGGTGCATTTTTAAAAATCTTCTTTTCAAGAACTACTAAGTCAAATTCAACGTAATTTAGCATATATAATCCTTATGGTAAGGAAAATATAAATTGCAAAAATTATGGGCTAATTCTGTTTCAAATTTGAGTTATTTACGAAAAAAATAAATAAGACAGAGAGAATAGGGGTCAATCAGTTTAAATTTCGGGCTCGATATTTCATATATCGAAAACGAAAGGTCTGTTTAAAGCAGCCATGTTCGACGCATGATAATGAGTCAAACTGACAAAGATGAATTTGCTTGTTGTGCAACAGTTTACGTTCGAAGGGAATATTTGAAACATCCAATATATATTTGTGCCGTTTTTGTGAAGTAAATTGAGGTTAGATATTTCAATGCGTTGACATTTTAACTTGTGACGGTGGTTTTAGCTTGATTTGATTTACGTTTCATTTTCGTTAATTATGCATTTTAACTTAAGGGGAACTATCGCCTGTATTTTGGATCTTTTACGTATCGAATCAAATTTAGACTTCAGTAAATCAGACAGCTGATTATTACTCTGCGCAAAATTAGCAAAATCTGATGCACTAACAACATATAATAAAATACTATACATTCTATCGGTAATTCGGTACGATTTCTACGTAATGGTTGATTAATGCAACGTTTTGCATTTTCAGTCTAAACGGAGATTGCTTTCGCTGCTAGAAATATATAGTTATATATATATATTATGAAAAATAAATTGTGCTCTTTTTTTGTTTTAGTGCATGTATCTTTTGTTTTTTAAGATTGTTTACAATTTTTTATTTACAAACCACATTTGAGTGTCAAGTTTCGATTTATTAGCAAAATACAGAGCTTTGCTCACAAAGCTGAGGGCATGCTTTTGTTCATTTACATTTTAAATGCTGAATAGGAAATACTAAGTTTAAAAATCTTAAATGAATGTAATAAACTCTTGTGAACAAAAAAATTGACTCAAACCTAGCAGAACTGTGAGCTATGTATCTTGCTTATAATTCTACGATTGACGCTGATATTTTGATTAATCACTAGAAATGTCTCACTAAACGTTAAACACTTGTACAGAAAAATTAAAAGGATGATATGCTGTTACTACTTTCTTGGGCCCCCTCCTTATGCGATGAATTATATGAAATCTACACCAACTTTAATAGTTTTTCAGACACAAATAAAAACGACATCTTTAAAACAGTTTAAAACATTACTGTTACGGGGATAAATGTATGATCACTTTTGAATAAAGATGAAAATAAAGGGTGGGCCTTCGTAAAACAGAGTGATATGCCTGTCAATACATTGCAGTGGCGTCGGATGCATAGGGATTAAAAAAAATTTGAGTACGGCTATGTCTAACATTGGAAAAAGGTGGGGGTGGGGGGGGGGCTTAGCCCCACTACCGGTTCCGACGCCTATGCATTGATTATAATAGCTCTGTAACATATCACATGACAACAATTTTCATTCGAGTGAATTCCTCGATCAATTAAGTGATAGGTTATAAAACGTCACACGAGTTCACACCTGGTAAACAACGACCGTTTATAATGCAGAAGACCAATTTAATTTTTGAATGTTTTTAATTTGAGTGCATTGAGCAATTTTCTTTCACATATAGGATTTTTAAAAAACTAAAATACGATAACTAGTTAGTAGTTGAAGAAGAAAATGTAGCTATATGCATGCTCTCATATATTTTGATCGATTTATAAAGTGAGGGGGGGGGGGCAGAACTAAAATAAAAGGAATTGGAAGTTAACAGTGTACCCCTACCAAACATTTAGTTCTATATATTGCATAGGATCTTGTTTTTGGTAAAAATGGTAATTCATAAAGGTACAATGTCAAAGATTATGTGTATGAAAATAAGTGTAAAATTTGGATACTTTATGGTATTTTTTTTTCTACCGAGGGGCCATATGGCTTAATATCCTTTGAACACCCATATAAAGCCACTGTTGCTCAGGAGAGCGATGTGGCCCCATGGGCCTCTTGTTAATCATTATTATACAAATATCTATTAAAAACAAAACTTTAATCGCTTACCTGTTTGTTTACGTAATTGAGTACGCTCCGCATACGATTTAATATCACCGATGCACAGGTAGATAAGTTACCTCGTTCTAAAGATTTTCGGTTTATGTATTATTTAGACGTTTCGATTATTTCATTAGTCGATTGATTGTTAAAAAAATAATAACTTTCTTCAATTTCGTGGGATAGAATAGGATAGGATAGGATAATGCTTTTTGCAGGATATACACTGTAGGTAAGGATAGTTCTTAACGATAGCAGCACTGTAACTTTTTTGGTAGTAACGGCTATTAATGGCTCATGCATTTTAGAAAGTCTTAACATAATGGTTTTCTTAATAGGCTAAACAAGGGAGGAATGTTGTTGTTATATTATGCTGATATTTAGAAAAAAATACAAATTAAAGGGGCATGATCACGATTTTGGTCAAATTCTATTTTTCTGCTTTTGTTATTTTCAATGCTTTAAGAATGCATTTCTAATGATCAAACTAAATTTGAGAGTCAGTCGTAGAGTAATAAGCAAGATACAGTGCTCACAATTCTTTGTCATGTAAACAAGGCTCGGGTCCTGTTTTTGTTTACATAGGTTCAATATACTACTAAGGAATCCTTTGTCAAATATTCTTATTCATTTTAAGCATAAATTAACAGTTCCTAACGTTTAACATATTCATTTTAGGTGTTCAACTGGAATTGTAAGCTCTGTTACTCGCGTATAACTCAATATAAATATAATGAATGACACTCAAATTTTGGTTGCCTATTTAAAATGCCTTACTGAAGCATTGTAATTTAAAGTGTCGGAAAAATAATTTTCGACCAAATCGTGACCATGTCCCTTTAAGTGAGGAAATTAGTGAATCTACCAATGTTATGTTTTTAGCAGGGCTTTTAACGATAGCAATAACTAGGCTTTAGCTACAGTGGACGGAATTGGATGTTGAATGAACAACAGTTGAAATTGTTCTCCGCTCAAAAATGTAGTTCAACCTTAAAATGAAGACGAAGAAAGTATAGCATATCAGTTGGCCACTACATATCTCTTTTAAATTTATATTTCATATAATAATTTTCTTTTCTATTACATTGTAAATATTTCGAGCTTGCAATGTACAGTTGCTTAGAGGAGCAATCGCAACTTCTCGGGCCTTTCCAACATAGCTCGGAAAAAAGCTCGAAGGTATTAAATAGGCGACCATGACAACGCCCTTTTTATAAAACTAAATATGAATACTGCGCAATTTACGATCCGTTGAGATGTGAACTAGAATTTATTAAAGTCAACAATATAATACAAAAGCCACATAATTTGCTGTCCAACCGATACTTATTTTAATAGGAAGCTACTCAATTTTGTAAAAAATTCTAACATCCGGTAATGTTAATACATTCGGGGTGTTTTTTAGAGCTCTGCTGGAAGGGCCCGAGATGTTGTGATTCAAGCGGCGGAATACATTGTTTAGACATTTCTAAAATTAGAGCTAAAAGTAAAAATTGTTGCAAGAAGCTTGTACAACGGTTGATCTCAGTTGGGGTATAAATATCTTACCCTTCTACAATGTTTACATCTGCGATATCTTTTTTAATATGTTCATTATTCTTCAATGCTCAATGTGTCTTTTTAAGAATACTGATATAAGAACATAGACTGAAAAGTTGTTATCAATTTAATGTAGATGAAATCGGCGCTTAAACATGCATATAAAGGTCTTTTGTATGAACTTAAGTTGTGTAATCTAGATACACATTTTATGTCGTCAAATGTAACTTTCAAGTTCATATCCTGTTAAGTTACCCTACCCACCCCTTCCTTATTATCTATCAAATTTGCCGCCCCAATAGGAAACACATTTCAATGCCCCTTTGACCATGAGCCCGGATATCTGTACTTTGAGTTCTTTGATATATAAAAGGCTTTAGGGATGATTATTTTTCATGGAGGCGGGATGGTAGGTAAAACATGGATATTAGCCATCTTTTGTTCTTCTGTTCACAAAATTTATTTTTGAAATAGAAAAACAAAAACAATTCTTTCAAGATATATTGATAGTAAACAAATTATGGGAAAATTATTTCCTATATTCAGAGGCTTGCACCTGTTCATTATCCTGCAATGTTGTTTTTTATTACCAGGGGGGGGGTACCAGATTTAAGATTTTAAGACTCGCAGAGAAAAATAAGTTTTAAGAGATCAGTGTTTGGACCATGAAAGTCAGTTGACCGTTAAGGCCTCTGGGCCTCTTGTCTCAAAACTATTCCAGGGTTTAATCGATGTTTATTCAATTTTGTGTATTACCCTTCCGGTTGCCCGATTTTAAAGTGAAAGAAATTTTTAAGGACAAACTCAGTAAGTTTAAAGTTAATTTATCATCATCTTTGGGTTCATACGGGTGAATCGACGCACCGACGTAGCACTATTAAATAGGTCAGTATACCACGATTTTCAAAAATCAATAATAATGGATAAAAAGTCACGCAAGTCAATTTTGATGAGTGATAGTGCTGTCTTTGATTCAATTGAACAGCAGGATTTGCCCGAAAAAATCCCGTCCTCTTTTTTCTCATTCATTGTATGAGAACCTAAATCTAACCCGATTTTAAATAAGTCGCATTTAAAAACATAGATTACCGTAATATCTGTTGATTAAAAGTTTGAATGGACAGTCCTTTAAAACCGGTGAATGGAATTTAGTGAAACTATTTAGACATGTATGGACACAATGTGCAGATGTGCATATAACCGAAAAATTCCAATTCCTCTATTTTGGGGGAGGAATTTCGATCCTTTTGAACTTTGGCTCTATATTGAATAGTGTAATAAACAGTTTGTAAGCGCAACTCCTCTTAAACCGCTGTACGGAATTTAGTGAAACTTTGTAGCCATTTAGGACACAATGTGCATATTACGAAAAAATTTCGATTCCTATATATTTCAGTCCTTTTGAACTTTTTTTTTTATATTTTGCGAGTTATTCCCTTTATCAAATCATTTAATGCATACCTTTGTATTCATTATCATATGTGTATTATTGTCAAGTACTAGGGAAACATGGGATATGTGAGCTTTTTATGTTTTCTTTTATTGTTTATATCTTGAATTCAAGAGAGGGCCTTTAAAGGAATAAATCTTGAGCTTTTTCATCGTATTGAATGAACATCGGTTAAATTCTGAAGTATTTATCATATATCGGAAAAATGTATTGCATAATTCTCTTTTGACAGGGTATAAAATGGTATATTATATGGTTTTACTTACATGTATATGCAAGTACGTTTACAAATTGTTGATACTCAGTTGTTTAGAATGGCTCCTGGACAATTGTTAGGTACAACAGGAGATTCATAGGTAGATGTAATTTATAAAATACATAAATATATATGAACAATTAAGTTTTTCTGGAGAACTGAAATGTAAATGTAGGATATGATGATTTATTTATGGCTATTGTTGATCAGGTGAGTACTGTGGTTAATGAGATTCGTGGGGGTTTTTTTTATAGAAAAACTGGTTTTAACAAGAATGCAGTCAAAACTGTTGTTTTTCCTCATTTTTCATAGGATGTCCTGGAGGGTTTTACGGGACTAACTGTTCTATCGCCTGTCAAAATACCAATTCTTTCTGTCACATAGAGACTGGCACCTTTCTGGGCTGTAAACCTGGATACCAAGGTTACCTGTGTACATTAGGTAAAATATGTGATATTGTAAATATTGAACACATTTTTACCTTAATATTTAAGAAAACAACGTTATTTAGTGAACATTAAGCGCGCTAGCATTAGTGATGATTTTATATTGAAAATGCAATAGTTCTTTGAAAATCTTCTCCTCTGCTCCTGAATATTAAGCAGATAAACTATTAGTGCGTTAAATTGTTATGATTAGCAAGAGTACCTCAACCAAGTGGCGAAGTTCATGGCCCCTGGGTCAGGAGTACTTGTGTAAGGGTGGGCTCTATATGAATGCAGTACTTCTTAAAAAATCATCTCCTCTATTCCTGGGTGTAAATCCGATAAATTAAGCACATAGTTATGACGAAATAGAGTGCTTCTTCCGAAATAGTAAATTTTATGGCCCCTTGGTCAGGGGTTCTGGTGTTAAGACAGGGATCTAATGATTGTATAGGGAAGGGTGATGTAATTTCGACCGATTCTTTTTTTGTACTTAGGATTTCCTCAATTACATGTATGTATTTTATACTACTGTATGTTACATGTATGCTACATTTTTATTTTTATTTTATTTTAGAATTTTAAAAGTGTTTATGGATTAAACAATCCCGAAATATTAGAAATCATTTCATTAGCTCTGTAATTATGATACACATGAATAAACATTGCAAAAGCCACATTGCAGTTACTAAGGTGACCGATAAGGCTTAATGACCTATCTCTCTCTCTCTCTCTCTCTCTCTCTCTCTCTCTCTCTCTCTCTCTCTCTCTCTATATATATATATATATATATATATATATATATATACATGTATATATATAATAAAAAAAAGAAAAAGAAAATGCACAGTTCCAATGTTTCTATTCACAAGCGCTTTCTGGATTTTAACATCCGTCTTCAGGTTAACGTACATAAAATGTGAAATATGTTTCTATTCACAAGCGCTTTCTGGATTTTAACATCCGTCTTCAGGTTAACGTACATAAAATGTGAATTTTCACATTTTATGTACGTTAACCTGAAGACGGATGTTAAAATCCAGAAAGCGCTTGTAAATAGAAACATTGGAGCTGTGGATTTTCTTTTTTTGATTATTTATACTGTGTGATATCATCTTTCACTCTTTATGGATTATATATATATATATATATATATATATATATATATATATATATATATATATATATATATATATATATATATATATACGAAATCTTCATAATATTACAGCTTTTCAACGAAAGCTTACGGTAAAATTGTGATTGTTTTATCCTGTTTGTAAATGTCACTAAAACACACACCATAAAAACAAATAGTCACAAAGAAGAAGAGGACAAGTTCGGAATTTGTGTGTGTACTTCTTTAAGCAATTAAAACTTACATGTAGCATACGTATCATATTAGATTGTAAACTATGTTATTGTGTTTACAGCACATGGAAGACACAATTAAGGCGAGCGTTTTCTGTTAACTTACTATCAACTTAGAAAAGTCGAGATACACTCTAAACAAAACATCTTTAACCCGATGAAACCGATCAAAATGTAACAAATTTAAAGATCTGATATTTTTCGTTCTCTCGAATGTCATGCAAAATTTTACATTTTTACTAGCTGAGTAATACATGTACATTTGCATTACAAACTTGCTATAAATGTTCCGGATGAATTAACTATAAATTAACCGGATTTTGTCAGTCTAAATAATTAATGATTTGTTTTCAGGCATTACATAAGTGTTTTTGCTTTCCCAACAGCAGTTTAAATTGAGTTTACAAAGTTATTGACTAAACCTTACATGTCGAATTGATGTTTATACTACAAAGTATTTTTCTCTTCCCCAGCTTGTCGTAAAGGAACGTTCGGTGATCAGTGCAATTCAATATGTGGACACTGTCGTAACGTTAACCAGTGTTTTCATACCAATGGAACATGCTTAGCTGGATGTGTTGCTGGTTATCAGAGTGACTTGTGTAAAACACGTAAGTTATACGCTTAACAGCGAATAAAATTACTTTCATTTTCCACCACCCCAAAAGAAACTCTGTGAGATATATATGTACCATCATTCAATTTGTCAACCGATCCTTTTTGACAAGTTACAATTCTCTTGACAGTATTTTCAAGCTTGCAATTGATTGATATGAATAGGAATTGTGCAATAAGATTATAGGTAAATTCATATACCTTTACTGCTCTTTGATCTGGCGCACCTTAAATGCATTTCCAAAACAGTATCGTTAGCGCCAATTATTTATTGCAAAGTGTTTTCTCAGGCGCGGATCATCATTAACGCTAGAACAATTTATTGAATGCGCTTGCTGCCATAGGTTGAAGCGAGGCGTAAAATGGGTTTATAAAACCGGATTGATTGAATTGGGAAATTTGATCATAAGCAGTATCAAACAAGCCAGCAATAACATCTTGCCGGTGTAAAAAAGAAATATGACCGGGGGTCATTATTCGAAGTAGAATAATGACCCCAGCTGTAGAATAATGGGATTTTTTTTTAAGAAAAAAGACCCAGGGGTCATTTTTCTTCATGTTAAACATGAAGCGAAATGACCCCCGTAGAAAAAATGACCCCTGCCGAAAACAAGAATAGATATGTGTTACCCCATATCCAAGATATCTGACTCTGAAATTACTTGAATTTTCACTCTGCTCAGCTGATTTTGAAGTTAAAAACATCCAACTTGTTAAGAAATCGCTGTACATAGTTTTTTTTTTATATCTGTAGCAAACACATCAGCTTAAATTGACACAAATTAATTGTTAACAGTTAGATCTCTTCTTTCGTCGACTATGGCGGGAAAATGACGCTGCACTAGCGTAAAAACCCACTGAACTGTACTTGATATTTAACCATGAATAATACTCTATAGCAATCTCTATAGCTTTATTACTTAAAAACGATTTTTTTTATTTACAAAATGTATCCACAGCTTGCTGAACTATATTTTATCTGGAATTTACAATTGCATTTGAAATCTGTGCAGATGTTGCATAACCATTTCGTAAGTAAAAAAAAGAAAAGAAAAAAACAACAACACATTCCTGCACAATGAATACTATAGTAATTAACATTCTCTCTGGGAGGAGATTTTGTCATACTTAACAAACAATAATCATGAAAATAATATAGCCTAATTGTTCTAATTATATAATATTCATTGGTGAACAAATTTGCAATCGAAAAATACATTAAGCTTATTATATTTTCGTGAAAAAGTCTCAGGAGGCAGTTAGCGTAGTAATACGAAATATTCATATTTACATTTCTGGAGAATATTCATTTTACGTTAATTTTGGTGTTTTTTTCTACTTATTACATATACATCGATATTCTAAACATTTGTTGCAATTTGTATTTGCTGAACATTTATTCTTTAAAATAAAGGCATTTAAAATCGAGTTAAAATAATGTTTTATGCTATGCTATAGTATGATACATGTATGATATGACAATTGAGAATCTGTGAGATTGTATGCTATGGTATGAAATTCCAATGATATGGTATGAGATTTAAATGCAATGCTATGCTATGGTGTATGTTGTAAAAGATATGCTTTAAACTGCCAGTAACATTGGTGATATCTGGTTGGGACTATGAAGAACATAACACATGTTTGAGTGAATATTGTTTATTTATTTTTGTTGGTAGTAGGGGTAAATTATAAACGTCAAAGCAAGTATATTTCATGAACAATATAGAGTCTACTCTTTTATCGCTAATAAACACAATTTTGTTTCATAGTGACTTGTTTTTGTTTTATAGTGACTTGTATCTCGAAATAGTTTTGATGTGTTTTCGCTTGTAATAATGAGATGCATGTACATGTAACTCATTAAGATGAGAACTATATCCCAGTACAATAAGTCAGTATCTAGTTATAACTAAAGGATTTGTTTCTTTTAAAATACACACCTTCTTCACTTAAAGTTTATTGAATATGAATTATATAATTTTCTGTTTCTCTCTGTGAACTGCAATAAAAATTACTATATTGTAAAGACTTTTTCAAAAATAATAAGAAATTATATTGAAAAACTTAAATTTATAAAAATGACCCCCGGTCATTATTCTACGGGGGTCATTATTCTTCTTTATGCCATGAATCGCACTAAAGGTTGCTCTGTTGGATGTGACATTAGTTTGAAATTGAAAAAGGCCATTTATTATTAAATGACGAACTTGAAAAATTATTACAATTATAAAAATTAATTTGACAGAAAAACTTGCAGTAATACAAATGAAATAACTTCAAAAATTCCAATGAAAATGTTAACCTCAAAGGTGGGGTAAGGTAAAAATGCCACCTACTGCCAAGGACAGGCAACTGCAATAATTGACTGTCGTTGGAAGTAGCCCCACCCAACATTATTCTTCTTTACACCGGCATATTAAAGTTGCTTGGTCCGATTTTATGTCAAATTTTATATACGCTTTTAATCGATGATTTTGCAGTAGGTTTACCGGTCAAATAAGTCATATGTCTTTGGGTAAATGATATACAAAATTTGTATTTGAGAGTATCGCGATTTTTCTCCCTCTTATGATTCGCCCGCGACGTCGAGGGAAGTATGATTTTGTTAGAACTTTGACATTCGCATTAAATAAAGGGAATAAGATTTTTAGTAATATTTCGGCAAATTAAAACAAATTAACCTGTGTACATATTTCCATTAATCTCTCTGGGTTTTTTTTATTTGATTAATATTATTCAAGTCGAATAAACACAATCAATCGGGGACGAAATCGAACGGTTCCTTTTCGTAGGCAATCCATCATGCATTTTTTGTGCTCCCAAACTGAACGTTTTATTTACTGTAAATAGTTTCTTTTAAAAGGGACGGGTTCTGCTGGTGTTAATAACCTTTTAAGATAACTGGTATGTTAGGAAAATAATTGATAATGTAATGACCAAAAAACTCGGATCAAGCAGCTTTAAAATGTACTTCTAATTAGAATTAGTATATATATTATATATAATATATTGAATATTAATAAAATAGAAAAAATAAATACACAACCTTGAGACAAAAAATAGAAAACAAACAACAGTGATAAACAATCATTACGCACATTATGTTTTTTTTTTATTGCATTTGGATAATAGACTCTTAGAATTAAATCGTCAGTATGCGTTGATCATGTTCTAAACAGACCGAGTGCACTGGAACAAACGAGTTAATAAACATACAAAATATTAAAGTCTAAAGATAGACAAAAAAACCAGCAAGTATTAAAAAGATACAAAAGTACGTGCTAATAACGATGCCCATGGCAGTAAAAATGTTTCGATACATGGATATTTAAATAACTGTGTGTAAAATACAGAAAGCATTTATATCTTATGAAGAGAAATACAATTCAAGACAAACAAAATTGATTCACAGAATGTGACAGAGGATCTTTTGGGATTGACTGCAATGAAACATGTGGACACTGTCGTGATTTGGATCAGTGTTCTCATACTAACGGAACATGCCTAACCGGATGTACTGCTGGCTTCGAAGGGGATTTTTGTAACACTCGTGAGTTAAATTTGTTATTTCAAATAAAGCATCGTATCAAATCTGTATTAATAAAAAAATAATTAACTCCATGTGTTGTTCATCTCTTCGTTAGCTTGCCAGCGCGGGTTCTTTGGAGAAGACTGCATTATGAAATGTGTCGAAGAATGTGCAGGTTGTCATGACGTCACTGGTCTGTGTGATTATGGATGCCTACCAGGATGGGTAGGATACTTCTGTCAAAACGGTAAATTTGAATTGAGCTATTTCTAAATAGATAACATCTTTTTGTTAAATATCAATATTTTTATTATGCCCCCTACGAAAAAGGGAGAGCATAATGCTTTGCTGCTATCCGTCTGTCTGTCGGTCGGTCGGTCCACCAACAGTTTCCGTTAATTTTCTTCGCAGAGGATGAACATATTGAAAAGAAATTTGGTATACAGGTTTATCATACTAATATCTAGGTCAAGTTTGATATTGGGTACTATCGAGCAATTTCCGACAGAGTTGTGCCCCTTGGACGTAGAAAAATTCCAATTATTTGCAGTTTCCGCTCATTTTCTTCACAAAGGATGAACATATTGAAATGAAATTTAGTAAACAGGTTTATCATGATGCAATCTAGGTCAAGTTTGATACTGGGTACGATCGAGCAAATTTCGACAGAGTTATGCCCCTTGGACGTAGAAAAATTCCAGTTATTTGCAGTTTCCGCTCATTTTCTTCACAGAGGATAAACATATTGAAATGAAATTTAGTATACAGGTTTATCATGATAATAACTAGGTCAAGCTCGATATTTGGTACGATCGAGCAGAGTTATGCCTCTTGGACGTAGAAAAAATCCAATTGTTTGCTGTTTATGTTTATTTACTTTGTGGATGTTTCCAAGGAAAGGGGGCATAAGTATTTTACAAACATCTCTTGTTTCATTATATTCCTTAAACCTTTTGAATTACCGTTATATTTAAAAGAGTGACCATGATAAGTGAAAAAAAACCAGGTGAATTGTCAATTCAAAATATACTCAATGTTCAACGTGAAAAAAAGAGCAAAAATAATTATCCGTGGGTAACATCCTTTACTGGGTCATTTTTTTTCCTCTCAGTAGAGCACAGATTCACAAATGAAATGAGTAGACAAGGTCAAAATTGATCAATTTTATTGTATTAAAGCCTTTTTCAACTTTTACCTATCTTTCTGGTGTAGTTGGACTTCGGTGTAATCCATAGTGTGCCCAAAGGTTTCTACAATAACCATAACAGAAAAATAAAGTCCTAATCTATTGGTATAAAATAGGGAGGGAAACAAATGCATCTTTCAATTCCTCTCGGAAAATGTTTCCCTAGGGTAAAATGAAGCTTTTTCTTACCCAGAAACACACTTATAAAACGCCGAAAATTTACCATTTAGAAATTCAATGCATTTATAGCTATTTACATGTATCGGAGCCTTTAAAAAAATAACCATTTGAACGCCCTTATACTATTTTAGAATACCATTATACTACTTTAGATTAATATGTTCCAGAATATGCATTTAGTCATTGCTTATAGTAGAATATTTCAATTTTTCCTTAAAAATCGGTTTGCTTCGGAACTGCAGATTATCGTTGATATTTGACAGTGAAGATTCTTCGTGCTACCTGGTGACTCTTCACCAGGATACTTCAACGTAACAAGGGTATCTGCGCTACTACTAGGTTTAAACAGCAGAGGTCCAACACCTCGTAAAACCACAATTCCCTGCAGAGGATACCAACACCTCTCGTAGCCCAAATGCTCAACCGAGGATACCAACACCTCCAAGAGCCCGATACCCTATAGAAGATGCCAACACTTCTCTTATCCGAAAGCCACTATGTGTTCATCCTTACTAACTCTCTACTAAGCTGTAGCTATCGATTGAGGATGCCAATAACTCAATCTCCGTCGAGAACGGCATCGCTACCAAAGTGTTCAACACTTAACTTGCAGAGAACAGTCACAGACAAGAGTTTCAAATAGACAGACACTAGGTGTAACCTTTGCTATCAAACCCCCTAACGCACTCGGAAGAACCTTATATAAATAAACCATTCTAAACAATTAATGGGTGTTTAGTTTCATCCATGCCATATTTTAAATAAATAATACTGCCTGTATTATACAAAAACCTCTGTTATGTCTAAATCTAACAATTCATATTCAATGATTATTATTGTAAAGAAAAATCAATAATATACTAATGATTGGAGATAATTAACAAGCATTTAATAATGTAAATCAATACAACTAAGGGAGGTTACTCTTTCAACAAAAATGCGTGCCTCGCTACATTACCCCCTCCCTAAGTTTATGCGCCCTCGCATAAAATACGTCTTTGCCTAAGACAACTGGCTAGTATCTCACATAGTCTTGCAACCAGACTGGTGGTCTCCGTGATCGCTTATTCTCTGAGCAAACACCCTCATGATTGCTTTCCCTATCCGATTCGTCCTCATCGGATCTTGGTATCTCATAATCATCAGCCTTTAGATCAACATCTACTACTTCATCTGCAAACACTTGGGACTTGTGTAGCTTCAGTCTGTCTGCATGAATGACCTGTAACTTGCCACGATATCCACAGTCTACCTCATAGAGCAGGTCAGACTTCTTGCCGACAATAGTGTATGGCCCTCTCCAGTAACTAGTGAACTTGGGACTGTGGGATGCCTTCCTCTGTGGGAAGAAAACATACACTTTATCGTTCTTAGCAAAACATTGCCAGTTCACCTTTGCATCATGATACCGCTTTTGTCTGCGCATTTCTTGCCCCGTGTGATAACGCACTGCACTATGCGCCTCTTCCATACGAGCTTTTAGCGGCATCTCGTACATAATATCGAGAGGTGTCGCTACCTCGAGCTCTCTCCCAAGCATCAGAGAGCTACATTTGTCACATCCAGCGATGTATGCCCGAACATCAGACTAGATCCCTGGCCAATAATAGCCCTGTCGGATTTTAGATATTGTCTTAGACACACCAAGATGTCCTGACGATCTATTGTCATGGTATTGAGCCAGGACTGTGCGTCGCTCACTGTATGGCACAATGGCTTGCATCATCAGCCCACTTCCGATACAATATACCGTTGTCAATGGTCAGAATTTCGAACTGACACCAAAGTGACTTAAGGGCTCGTCCTTCACTGCTGATTGTAGCATAATCAGGTTTCTTTCCACTCTCGACCCATTGCTTGACCATCTTTAAGCGTTGGTCGCTATCTTGGAGGGTTTGTATAGACATAGAGGAAGGTTTAACTTCGACATGAGAGACAACTGGTACAGTTTCACGTTCCTGGTCCGTAGTAAAACCACATTGCTTACATGGTTTGCGACTGAGTGCGTCAGCATTAGCATGTTGTTTGCCGAGACGGTGTTCAATTTTCATGTCAAAGACGCTAAGTGACTCTAGCCACCGAGCCAACTGTCCCTCGGGATTATTGAAGTTTAGCAGCCAACGCAAGGAACTATGGTCTGTGTGTACTGTGAACTGCTTTCCATACAGAAAATGTTTAAAATACTTGGTAAAGTAGACAACCCCGAGCAACTCTTTTCCGGTGACGCAGTACTGGCGCTCAGCCTTGGACAGAGTACGACTAGCGTAGGCGACGGGCCTTTCTACACCGTCAATGTTCTGAGATAATACGGCCCCTATCGACATATTGCTGGCATCCGTATCCAGGATGAATTCATGGCTAAAATTTGGCATTGCCAGCACAGGTGCCTTACATAGTCTCTCTTTCAAATCAAGAAATGCTTCTTTGCATTCCTTGGTCCATTCCATGGCACTTCCTTTCTCTGTCAGCTTGGTCAGAGGCTTGGATCTTTCAGCAAACTGTGCTATAAACCGTCTATAATATCCACAGAGACCAAGGAAAGAGCGCACTTCGCTCACATTGCATGGCTCAGGCCAATCTTTCACTACCTTAATTTTCTCTGGATCTGTTGATATCCCTTCTTCTGAAATGACATGTCCCAGGTACAACACTTTCTTGACAAACAATGTACACTTCTTAGCTTTCAGTTTAAGGCCAGCACCAAGAAGTCTATCAAACACGGTTCTTAGGTTCTGGATCATGTCTTCAAACGTCTTCCCTATAATGATAATATCGTCTAGGTAGATCAAGCAAGTTTCCCACTGCAGACCTGTCATAACTTTCTCCATTAGTCTCTGAAACGTTGCCGGTGCGCAACTTAGACCAAATGGCATTTTCTTAAACTGAAACAGCCCTTTCCTTGTCTTTGGACGGTCTTCTGGCTTAACTGAGACTTGCCAATACCCGGAGAAGAGATCGAGAGTACAAAACTACTTGTTGCCTGACAAGCTATCTAATGACTCGTCGATCCTGGGAAGCGGGTATGCATCCTGTATTGTCACTTTGTTGAGCTTCCGATAGTCAACACAGAAGCGTGTGGAACCATCCTTCTTACGCACTAAAACTACTCCAGCTACCCATGGGCTAGACGACGGCTCAATGATTCCATCCCTGAGCATTTCTTGCACATGCTCATCTACTGTATCAGCTGTGTGGAATGGAAGCCGGCGCAAAGGCTCTTTTATTGGTTTGGCAGTACCGACATTTATCTCATGTTCTACAACATTGGTAGAA
This sequence comes from Magallana ariakensis, assembly GCA_020458035.1. Lineage (NCBI taxonomy): Eukaryota > Metazoa > Mollusca > Bivalvia > Ostreida > Ostreidae > Magallana > Magallana ariakensis. The sequence continues at coordinate 25,309,107 of CM035813.1, forward strand.
CCAAGTTCAGAGTTGTCCTTTGCAAACAAATGATTGTATTCTCTTAGAAGACTCCACACAGCTTCTTTCTGTTGATTTGACAAGTCCTTACTGCAACGACCTAACAAATTTCTCAACTGATCATTAAGGTCTGAGGACTGTGTGACACTTTTGTGAACGATACTAACATGTTCAGCAGGAGTTAGCTGAGCCAACAGCGTTCCTTTCCTGACTAAGCATGAGGGGTTCAGCAATCTTACAGGTACTATGTTAGCGCTCTGAACCAATGTTCGTCCGACGATTGCTGGTAAGTCGTTTCTATCCATCTCTACAGGTTCAATAATACCATCCCAATTGTAGAGACATTCGCCTTTAGGTACACAAATCTGACCAGGCACAATAACCTCTTGATTTGCAGGTATCGTAACTACGTTCATGTTCACAACCCTAAAGCAACCGAAATGGCCTTTCTTTTCCATGTGAAATTTATTAAACTCCCCAATGCAAAGTTCTTGGTTTGTCACATCGACCACGCACCGGTACTCGGTTAGGAAATCTAGGCCAATGATACCATCGACTGTTAATTCAGCTACAGCGGCTGTAACATTACAGGAAAAATTGTCGATCTCCAAAAAAATGTTCCCTTTCCTGACACATTTAACATTTTGCCACCTGCATCTAGTACGTTCTTCTGCATAAGCCCTAGAGCAGGCATGCGGTCCTGAGCAATTCTTTGGACTATTGCTGAGGAAACAAGTGTCAGAGTAGCACCCGTATCAACCAGAAGGTTCAACTCAATGCCCTGAAGTCTGGATCGTAGAAACATTCCTGCTTCCACACCAATCGTATTAGCACCTACTGAACCACTTGCTTTGCTTTGCTTCTCATGCTGTTTAAAGTTCCTAGCATTCTACTTTTGATTCTGATTGCACACACAAGTACCCTGAAGTTGACATTAAAAAGATGCTTGAATTTCTGATAGACAACATCTATGTAGTTTTTGGAAATCAAGTCCTCCAACAATCTGTTGGAATTCCCATGGGTACCAATTGTGCCCCATTGTTAGCAGACCTATTTTTGTATTCTTATGAAGCAGAATTTATTCAAAAACTTGTACGTGAAAAAAATAAATCACTCGCTGTGGCCTTCAACTCAACATTTAGGTATATCGACGACGTATTATCAATTAACAATTGTTATTTCCATACTTACGTCGACTCGATATATCCCAGTGAACTTGAAATAAAAGATACCACAGGGTCAGCGTCATCTGTTTCATATTTGGATATTTTATTGGAAATGGACATTGATGGTAACCTAACAACAAAACTTTATGATAAACGCGATGACTTCAATTTTTCTATAGTCAACTTTCCCTACTTATGTAGCAATATACCTTCATCACCTGAATATGGTGTTTTTGTCTCTCAGTTAATTCGATACGCAAGGGCATGCTCTTCGTATGAACAGTTTCTAAGACGAGGCAAGCTACTAACAAACAAGTTGATAAAACAGGACTATCAACAGTCTTGTTTAAAGTCATCTTTTTCTAAGTTCTATGGTCGATACGACGACCTTGTCAGCAAATACAATCTTCCACTGAGTCGCATGCTGACTGACGTTTTTCATACTAATTGTTAGACCATAATTAATTACCTAATTGTCTACGGACTTTTGCGGTTTTTATTTTTCCGATTACGACAAAGAGCACACGGCGGGTGTGACCGGTCAGCAGAGGATGCTCACTCCTCCATGGCACCTGATCCTACCTCTATCTTGGAGGTCCGTGTTGCTCTGCTTTGAAATTGTATTTCGTTTTATGGAATTTTGAGATGGTTGACGGTTTGTTATTGTCATTTTTTCATTAAAGCAAAGCAATCTTTACGCATGTGTCCAGGCTTATGACAGTAATGACACTTTAGAACTTTTCTCTTGGTATGCTCCCTTCTATCGTCACTGGCTGCCAAGTATGAGGGCTTGCTTTGTCGTAATTTGTCTACATCTCTTTGGAGCTTATCAAACTTGCTCGTGAGGTCTTTGACCATCATTGCTAGATCACTTTCATTTGAAGTATGTACCTCGTTCACTGTTTCAGTTACTGTGGCTCTTAAATGGCTCTTATGTTCAGCAGGGGTCCCACTGGACCAAAAATCCTTTTCGCCACTTTAGCGCGGCACGAACGACCTATGTTTTATTGCTATCATATTACATATACATGTGCATGTACATGTTTATGTAAGTCCATATGTTTTAGTTATTAATATTTTGAAATTTTTAAAATATGCATGTATTGACCAATTTTTTGTATGTATATAATTATGCACTCTCTTCATTGACATGTTTCCATTTGCATCACTAAATGATTTCCAAGATGTATGGTATCAATGCTTTTGAAAAGTTAAGATACTAAATTTCTACAGTTCTAAGTTTGAGATAAAATTAAAACCAAACACTTTTTATATAAAGAAACAAAAACAAAAATGCCTTTATGGATTCATACACATACTAGATAAGAAAATGGAGTGAAAGCCACAAAGACATTATTTCTTCTGTTCTAGACTAATTTAAAATTAACAAGCTACAAGTAAACAATCCCTTATTTTGACAAGCCAGATGGAAAAATAAGATATTCTGCTGGGTTTTATGTCAATAAGTTGCATACAAACTCACACAGCTTCAATAAAACGTTTTTTTTTTTATCAATGTGCATATTACAATAGATAAAATCCTTTGAAGAACTGCTCATATTTATCCCACTTTGGTATGACTTTGAGAATAAATAAATATTTTTAGAAGGCAATTATGTCGCTGTCTGTAAGTCAACTGAATTACATGTATAAAAGAAATAAGAAAACTGTCATCACTTGCAGCACTTTGATGATTTCTATGGCAACCGGCTACATTGCATAACTTCTAAACTTGGGAACAAATATTATTTAACGTTTTTTGGCTTAAAATTTTAAACTTATGATATATATTTCTTGTTTTGTTTATAACTAAAAAAGTTTAGCAAGTTCAACAGTTTAATTAATTAGCCCCATTCTCAGATTACGATCTCGCACCTTTACTGACTAGGGCCTAATGTGAAAATGGTTGACTTCTGTAAGACACTTATTGTTTAACAATTCCAAGTGTTAAATAACAATTGATGGTCTGAAGCCATAAATAACCTGGGGCTAATCTATGGTCAGAGCTGTGTGCACTGAAGCGATGCGAGATTTCTGGTTGCACGTAATGATTGAATTAACACAGACTGACCGAATAAACAAACTGGTGGGAAAAAGAAACACATTTTAAAACTAAAGGAGTCACAAAAATTGATTTTCGCCACATTTGGATTTCTTTTCGCCACTTTAGAAAAAAATTCGCCATTGGCGAAATTGGCGAAGCCCAGCTCGAGCCCTGATGTTCAGCCCTGTTGAATGCCTCTAACTCAACAGCTAACGTAACAGCTTCGTTGAGGTTTGTCGGGCGCGATTGCTTTATCCGGATTCGCATGTCGGAATCTACCAGAGCATCCACAAACTGATCTTTAGACAAGGTCTCTCGTATTTCCAAATTAGCCGTGGGGTATGCCAAATTCGCCAGTCTACGAATGGATTGCGCTAGCTCTGGGAGTGATTCACCCGGTCTCTGTCGACGTTCTTTTATTTGCACCCGATATAGTTCCGTCTGGCCTGGAGGAGCAAACCTCTCCTCGAGAACTTTACCCAGTTCATTATAATCAGGAATAGCTCCTTTGGGAAAGTTTCCAAGAACCCCCAATGCATTCCCTCTCAGCGATACAGCTAAGTAAGTGCCCTTACTTCTCTCTGTCCAACCATTCAAATCTGCACATGCTTCAAAGTGGCTATGGTAGTCCTGCCAAGAGATCGAACCATCATATGTGGCTGGTTTCATATTTACACCAGTAGATTTGTTGTTCGCCTTCTCGCGTGTGTCATGAGTATCTCTTCTAATAGGAGATGGGAACCTGACTCTAGGTGCTTTGCGCACTGTTACGCTTGGAGCAAGGTAATCATCTTCTGGGAACTCAGTCATAAGAGGAACTTTTTCTCTCGGTTCCAGATAATCATCCTCTGAGAACTTCGTCCTAGGAGGTCTTTTGTCTTTTGGTCTGGCACCCATATCAGCATAGTTTAAAACATCTTTGCTCTGCGCTCTTGGACTTGGATTTTCCCCAGGCTGTTGTGTCTTAGGCAATGCATTTGATGCCAGGACTGGGGATGCACTTTTTCTTGGTAACATAGATGGACGTCTCGTGTCCATCCCAGAGTCGTACAATGCATATTCCTTGGTTTCTCTGGGCAGAGGGGTTGAGTGGTCTCTCTGCGCCAAACTATCCTGAAGCTTCTTCAGCTTTTGATCTATGAACGAGATCTCTCTTTCAACTTCATCCATAGTGACCTATCACTGGGTTTTGCAGCTCTCCGATATCCCACCGCTGCCACCAAATTTTGTGTAACGTGTAGGGGGTAAGACTATCTGTCTGCCGTTACTGTGGGATAAGGGTCTGAGTAGAATCAGACCTCGGAGAACAAAACAATGATAAATATAAGCGCGACGTATGTACAAGATCTTGGTCTCCCTGGACCAGGCTATGGATGAAACCGAGCACTATCTCAAATATCAATTGGTGTCTTAGAGCAGAGGCCCAAACCAATGTCTCAAATCAAGTGTCCCAAACCAAGTGCCCAAGCACAAAGTCTTCGTGCTACCTGGTGACTCTTCACCAGGATACTTCAACGTAACAAGGGTATCTGCGCTACTACTAGGTTTAAACAGCAGAGGTCCAACACTTCGTAAAACCACAATTCCCTGCAGAGGATACCAACACCTCTCGTAGCCCAAATGCTCAACCGAGGATACCAACACCTCCAATAGCCCGATACCCTAGAGAAGATCCCAACACTTCTCTTATCCGAAACCCACTTTGTGTTCACCCTTACTAACTCTCTACCAAGCTGTAGCTATCGATTGAGGATGCCAATACCTCAATCTCCGTCGAGAACGGCATCGCTACCAAAGTGTTCAACACTTAACTTGCAGAGAGCAGTCACAGACAAGAGCTTCAAATAGACAGACACTAGGTGTAACCTTTGCTATCAAACTCCCTAACGCACTCGGAAGAGCCTTATATAAATAAACCGTTCTAAACAATTAATGGGTGTTTAGTTTCATCCATGCCATATTTTAAATAAATAATACTGCCTGTATTATACAAAAACCTCTGTTATGTCTAAATCTAACAATTCATATTCAATGATTATTATTGTAAAGAAAAATCAATAATATACTAATGATTGGAGATAATTAACAAACATTTAATAATGTAAATCAATACAACTAAGGGAGGTAACTCTTTCAACAAAAATGCGTGCCTCGCTATACATTGAACTTTACATCAGAAGATTAGGGAAAGCAAATTTTATGGTTTCATAATAAATGTAAAGCGTAGCTAATTTGCTAAACATGATCTAGCGATCTGTAGTCTATTCTCTGGAAAACTCGAGTAAACATGTCGTATTTCGACCCAAATTTTTAGAAAGCCTTATAGATATGCAGCAATTAATAATATATTAATTCCAATTAATTGATGTTGACGATATTAATCAATGTCTCTTCTGAATCTAGACCTCTTTCACTCTTAATAATTTGAGAAATATAACCCGGCCGAATTTCGACTCAGATGGCTACTTGTTTTGATAAAATTGGGATAATATTAATATCGTGTCCGCGTGAATTTTTCTCTTGGTCATCCTTTTAACTCAACGTTATTTAAAAACGTTTGTTTTTTAACTTTACAAGGTCTAAATCCAACAAAATTTCAAGTTGATTTGAAATGTTTACGTTCACTTCACTACCGGAATTGTCTATTGTCATGTCCTTTTTGAAATGTTGATTTTTAACGATATTTTAATAAAAATTTGATTTGACTTGCAAATTAATAGGGTTCATCCTTTTACCATACTTAAGAAGTTTGTGACGTTTGATAAGCATTTGTGCAAGGGTTTCCTTTGAATCTTGTCCATAAACTGAATGAGACACACATACACACGCACAGCGATGCTATATTCCCTTTGCAACAAGTTGCGCGAGGGGACAATTATGCAAAACCTGGGTATCAGTACATGATCTTAAGAAATTAGACTTATCAAAGTGCAGTTTTTTTATATGTTAGAAAAGAATATTAGGTATTTTACAAATCTATTAACCTGTATTGAACTAAATAGAAATATGAATTTGAAATACATGACTATGTTTTGTAACTAAGTGAAATTAAAAATAAAATCGAACATAATGCTATCGGGTATTTTTCTTCTCTTGCATAATCAACTTAATTGCTTGCAAGCTCATTTTTATTGCATTTTTGAAAGCCTGTCCATATGGACGGTTCGGACAAAATTGTACTGATGATTGTAACGGCACATGTACGGGCTGCAACAATGTGAATGGTCTGTGTGACAGAGGATGTCATCTGGGCTGGAGGGGAGACTACTGTGATATAGGTAATCTAGCTGATGTGTTTTCCTTGTCGATAAAACTGAATTGAAATTACATATCAGTAAGATTTGAAATATGAAGACATACGTTTATTCGATCTGAAGTTTACTCAAAATCGTCAATGTTCCGATGCTAAATAGAAAAATGTGCAGAGAAAACTTAAATAAATGAAACGTGTTTGATTAAGCAATTATTTGTTCCCTAAAGTGTTTAGATATTATGGATTAAGTGTTTGCAGTTTTGTTGGTAAATGGTAGGCAATCACAACGGTAAGAAGAAATAATTTTATTGATAACTTTATTCACTGATACATCACCACATGAACGCTGTTATCAGGTTTACAATAATATTTACACAATATTCAATGAAATTCATAATATTAAAATACTGCATTGCGACACCATAAAACGTTTTAGTAACTGTGGAATCATCATTGTTCGTGGGAGACGAATGTTCGTGACTTTCGTAGGAAACCCTTGCCCACAAATTTACATCCCCACGAACGTATATACAAGCATTAGTTTAATATTAAGCAAAATTATCCCAAACTTGCTACCAACGAAAAAACGTCCCCACGAACCTGGAAAATTTTGACTACCCACGAACATTGACCCCCACGAATAAAAATGATTCGACAGTATATCTTTATAAAAAAAATCAACACATATCAAAATCTCCTTTCAAAAAAGTCGCCAGTTTAAAATAAAATGTATCGTGTTTGGACGAGATGATGTTGGACTTGTGTCGATGAGTGTTTTGGTGAGTATATACCTCTTACATTTTGTTTTGAAATAAAGGAGCAAAAATATTATAAACATAAGCCTACAAAAACGCTACCGGGGGGGGGGGGGTAGCGTTTTTGTAGACTTATGTTTATAATATAAAAAATCACTTATACAACACTGCTTCTCTATTTAAAAAAGAAGAAAGAAATTAAGCATTACGCGAAACCTTATTAGAATGTCATGATATTTTGCGATTCGTATTGTACGCACTTCTTTAAAATATAGCACGTGTGCTTTAGAGTGTATCTGGTAGGTATTAAACAGATGAGGACATCTATTGTTCATTTGGTAAGTAATGCAATTGTTGTTATAAAGCCAAATGTATAAATTGGTCTTAAATTTTGCATGGCGCAGTGTAAAAGATTTGAAACTACTGTAGCATTAAAGGTTCAATCGGGTCTGAACAGAGACGTTATGCTTTTAATTTTAAATTTTTCTAAAGTTGGTATTTCTTTTATGAGTTTTCATTTTCTTAAACCAACTCCTTTCTGACCGTTTTAAAATTTGTATCTATTCTTAATTTTTGTAAGATAACCTTTTTTGGATTATTTTAAGAAATTATTAACACTGTCAATTATAGTTTCTTCTACAACTTGGCACGGAGTATATGTTGATATATGTTCATTATATTGTTAATAACTCAAAACACGAAATGAAACATAAGCGTTCAACTTCTTTAGGTTGTGTTGCTTTTTTTCAATGGGCCATGCTTGCAAAAATAGTTGATGACGCATCTCTGAGGGAAATCATCCACATTTTGAAGTGAAACAAGGACATTGGACAATGATGGTAGCAGAAATTCCAATTCTAATCACAAGATGAAACGAGTAATTGATTTTATTACAACGGTTATATGGTGTATGCACATTTTAAAGATTTTTTTAAAAGTCTAGCACTACTTTTAATAGTAAAACAGCTATTGGAAAAAAAATTAAAGATGCGGGAAAAAATCCACAAAATATCTTTGACAAATTTCATTATGTTTCGTTATTTCCAATTCAATATATGCAAGCACTTTGGCAGCCAAAAAATGAAAATCAAATAAACCTTTGATTTGTGGTATACATTGTGATAAAGGACATATGTTTATGGTTAAAACTTCTTAACAACATTGAACATCATTTATGAAAAACTTGTGTATTGAAAAAAAAGTTGTTTTAAAATTGAATTTGATAAAACAAGATATACAGTGTGTAGATGTTAACCCATAATACAAAATTACTAGTGAGTCTATGAGTCACGTGGACATTACTATAACATTAACTAACTATTTTAATGAATAATTGTCCATCACATGATAGCAATGTAAATCACCTTATCACTTAACTTTGGCTTTTTATGAGTTTTTTATTTCTTTTAGATATAGGCAGGAAAAAGCTAATATGAAAAGTTTAGAAAGGACTTTATTTCTCTTCACATACCGGAAAAAGTGCATCCGCTTTGGATATCAAATAATTCGAAAGACCAGCTTTCATACAATGTATTTCAAACGTTGATTTTTTGAAATGTAGTTCTTTTAATAACATTTGAAATGTTTGTGTAAACGCTTTACATTTTTGTTTCATAATTCTCCGTTTTATAACACTAAATTTCATTTTTTTTCTATTTCTTTGTCAGACTATTACGTAAGATACCAAGTAATGCACTATTTTGAAAGCTAATTGTGGGCAATAAACATGTTATTGTACAAGCATTAGTATATTTCTTAATTCTATTTTATTAAAATGTTTTTGAATAAGCGTCAAACGTACAATATATTAAGTTTTTGAAATGAGATATACTTGACATGTATTGAGAAAATAATACCACATCAAAAGCTACGTAACAAGGCCAGAAAACCCTATTAAACCATGATTAATCAATTGTAAATGCAACAAGTGATTTTGCTTTCCCTTGTCTGTAATAACGACGTCTTTATAACATTAATACTGGCACATTCATTACAGTGATAATGATTCATTTTTTGTTATTTTATGTCATCCTTAAGATAATGTCCAATAATACACATCAATAGCTAATGTTAATAGCTAATTTCATTATAACTTTAAAAAAATGATGCTCTTTTAAAACAAGGACTATGAAATGGTGATTGCTATAAATTCAAGATATTCAATCTGAAATAGTGAAGAATAAACTTAATTTGTTTTTCAAATGTGTTTCAAATTTGAAAATTTTAAAACGCTTGATCGATACGCTGCAAAGCATCGTTTTCTATATACACAAGTGGTTTTATCAGACGGTTTTTGATACGTTTTATTTACGAATACAGACGTACATTCATTATGTTTCTAAATTGAGCAGTTTGATGTTTTACGTTGAAAATTTAAAAAAATGAACCACTTACAAGTATTTCTTTATTCGTTGTTCCACTGTTTGAGATACAGGACAACATGGAAAAGGCGATAAGAAAGTAAACAAAAATTAAACAATGAACCAACTGATGGTTTACAGCTATCATTGTTAATTTTGTACAAATGTGGGTTCTGTAAAACTACTTATAATGTATTTAACAGTTTTTAAATTTGTTCCTTTGTCGTATGCGGGACTTTGCACCATTGTGGTTACAATCAATAAGGAGGGTGTTGTCCGGTCAATGTGTGTTGATATGCAAGAAAAAAGGGGTTGTATCGTTTCCTGGTATAAGAACTACTCAACACAATTACGAGACACGCATACATGTTAAAGTTAATATTTTATCCTAACACAAAAATGTATAGCCCACAGTCTTTATAATAAATTCTTCAATTTCCTTTGTAGGATGAAAACATATATTATTACTATATTATTACTTATTACTATATTATTACTACATATATAATTACTATTATTAGGTTTGTTACTGACTGTTTAAAGAAATGTGTGGGGTCGGTAAAGTCCATAAAATGCGAGGCGGAGCCGAGCCTTCTATGGCCTTTACCGACCTTACAAGGTAACAAACCTAATAAGTGTTTTGTTTTGTCGAGGACCTAAAGTTTGATATCTAAACAAACAAAAGATAATATAACAATTAAATTTATAGCTTAATTCTCTTATTTTTTTCGTTCCTCGTCAGTCGTCTGTGCAAAGCTGGATGTCATTGTAGGATCGTAAATAATATAACGTCACGGGCAAAGGGGGATCACTCTAAATATTTTGGGTCTTAAAAATTTAAGGTATGGTCAAAAGTTTGTGTAGAAAATCAGCTTTTTTACGTTACGTCCGCCATGTTGCCGTATAAATTTTGACGCTTGTCGTGTTAAGAAATTTGTAAGGCAATCACGTGACGCGTTTCATCCAATAACGTCGAGGCATTCTTTTTCGAAAAACAAAATATATTTAAAAATCAGACAGGCATTGTTGATGGTAACTAAAAACTTCCTTCATAATTCCTGAAAAGGACTGAATGACAAACTTACCTGTGCTCTTTGGGCGGAGGGGGGGGGAGGGGGCACATTGTTCATCACAGCCTATTTATTTAAAATACAATCAAAACTTACCTAACTTTCTCATTCATTTTGCACATATAAGAGTAATAGATTTTACTGAAATAATAGGGACAAGCCCACATTGCTCAACTGAGAAACAAACAAACGTTAAAACTCTAATCAAATCAGCATAACAATATGAAATTAGAAATTATCTTGAGAAATAATATCAGTATAGTTATAAAATCCGCCGATTTTTATCTACATGTTTTTAGGTTAAATATCACACCTCATTTGTTGTTTAATATCTGTGAGAAGATTGTTTTCTTCTCCTTTTTAAAAACCCCCATTTTGTGGCCCCACTCTTCTCCAGGGAATCGTGGTTTGATTAAAATTTAATCTGCAAAACTTGTGTTTTCACACAAGTTAAGTTTTTTTGCTGAATGCTTTTCCAGAAGATTTTTAACGATTTCCTACATTTACATGTATGTAAATATTAGACCACAATTGTGGCCTCACCCTACCCCTGGGGTTCATAATTTAAACTTACATCTTAGAAGAAGTTTTTAAAAAGAATTTTTTTTATATTTTCCTTTTGAAAAACTCTATTCCCCAATTGTGGCCCAACCCTACCCCTAGAGCCATGATTTCAACAAATTTAAATATGCTTCACACAAACTAAAGCCTTTCTGACCAAACTGTATTTTAGAAGATTTTTGATAAATATTAACAAATTTACAATAGTTCTAAATTATTTCCCCTTTAAACAGGGCGTGTCCCTTTATTAAACAAACTGTGATCCCCTTAACTCAGTGATGCTTTGTGCCAAGTTTGGTTGAAATCGGCCAAGTGGTTCTGGAGAAGATAAAAATGTGAAAGGTTTACGACACCAACAACAATGACGACACACAACGGACAAATCTTGATCAGAATAGCTCACTTGAGCCTTCGGTTTAGATGATAAAAATCTAAAACAACACCCAAAGTCATCATTATATGGAAGGATGATTTGGCGTTTTATGCCAAATAGTTTTAAAAATTGAACATTTTGAAAAAACACTAAAAGAGTACATGAAATAATTCGATTATTGAAAAAAAATTCTTTTAAACAAGAGCCTCATGGGACTCATCGCTCACCTGGGTAACAATGGCTAACTATTTTTACAAAAAACACTTAAAATAAATCAAAATAGAAAACAATAATGTTTAGCAAAGTTAAGTACCATTATTTTTTTATTTAAGATTCAAATTTTATAGAGGGGTGGGCGTGAAAATATATTGCGATATATAAATTATGTATAACACCGGTATATCATTTCCTGCAGTTTTTTCACACATGTGAACAGTAATAGCTCTTAACAATAAAGATGCTCATACATTTTCTAAGATGTATATCAGTTTAAAAATCAGCACTTTTGTGTGCCTACCATATCATGTGTAATAATAAATTGAACATGTTGTATCAACACAATTAGAGGATGCCAACTTTTTATTTCATTAAGTTTTGTCTCGGAGGTCATGCAATACATATCTAGTTTATATGATGAAAATACTGGATAAGGTGGTTACTATTTACGTGCAAGATTTTTTGTTTGGTGTGGTATTGGTTTTTATGATAAAAAAAACTCGAACCTAAATTAGCCTAATTTTCTTTTTCTGAGCATTAATAAATTTAGAAAAAAATCACATATAAGTTAATATTTGTTGTGTTAATTTAAGATGCTAAGCTCTATGAATATACCATGCCGATGACATACATTTCATTTTCACAGCTGTTATCTCATATCTGAAAGTTAACCAAGGTTGACGGACATAGGGTCGCAAGATGGTAAAAAGAATAAGCTTTTTAAATATTATACAAGTATACTCTATGATCATTCTCAGCCTTTTTTCTTTAAGCCAGTGCCCCTTTCTTAGGTGTAATGAAATTTGAATTTGCAATTTTAGTAGATAGTTTTTTGGTCTTTCTTAATATGCGGTCAATTTCTCTTCAGTGTCTAAAGATTTTAAAATATTGTTTTCATTAACACTTAATGCCATTTTGATCCCGTCCTGGATTCAGAATCCCTACCCAAGGAGTCATGAAATTTACAATTTTAGTAGAGGGCTCTATGTTCTTTCTAAATATGCAGTCAATTTCTATCCAGTGTCAGCAGAAGTAAAGAAGAAGATTTTATTTTCTCGCATTATCATCGGTGTATCCAGTGAGAGACTGTCTTACGCTGTGTATAACTACGCCGCTATGAAAAGTAAACAAACATAGTATGCTGTAACGAAATGATAATGATTGAATAAGATAATCCATTAAGTAATTGTTTTGCTTAATTGATTGTATCTTAGCATATTTTCATTAAAAATTGTCTTTTGCTCTCTTATTGACTTGCACTATTTGTAGCACACGAAAGAATAAACCGAAGTTAAACTAAACGTCATAACAGAAAATTGTGAAACATCGTTTTGTAAGTAAAATAATGCGAGAAAAATAATCATTCATTATATACTAGTGTGGGATAGTAAAATTCCACCTCGGGGCCAAGATTAACGGTCTAGGACCCGACAGAGCCTTGTTCTAGACCGTGAATCTTGTCCCCTCGGTAGAATTTCACTATTCCACACCCGTAATAATGAATGATTCTATTGATATACAATGATACTATACTGATCATTTTGGCCTAGCTCTGTAGACATGAAATTAATAATACTTGTAAAAGACTTCCTGTTCTACATTATTATGAATTCATTTCTTCTTTCATATGTGCAGAAGTAGAAAGAACTTATTTAAAAAATGATCAAATTTTAGCAATTGTGGTTTGCCCCTTAGGCCCCGATGGAGCAAGAGTCATTATGAAATTTACAATTAACGTTCCTCCGACAGAAATGATATATTATACCATATTTAAAAAGAATTGGTCATGTAGGCTAGAAATGTTCAATTGTTAACACACCAAAAACGACGACTTACGACAAAAAAGAGATAGCAATTGCATTAGGTCACCTGAGTGATCTCAACTTAAATAATGAAAACAAAAATTCTACGGTTGAAAGAGGGTTAAAATTGCATATCTGGAACGTACCAGGACTTCTATGGTACTCAGTATAAATTCATCCACAATTTCGAATGGATTAACGTTCTTTGACATGTTTTTACGTAACATTTCCTTACAATAATACTTGATTTTCAAGTGACACTTTTCCCTCTCCGTATGTATGTAACAGACGATGAACAAATTTTCTACGTTTTTCCCAAAGAAATCTAAGTGATGCAAATGTTAGGTCCGCTTAGTTTTCAAGCACGTATTTACCAGTAAAAGTTGGCGGGCGACTGGCGCTAATTGTAGCACATGGTTCTTGCAAAAATGTATCCCGCAAAACTTCCATTGAATTGATAGAAAGTTCTTGCCGAGCATTTGAAACTGGAAAATATCCCCATACTGCTATGTCCATTCATATAGTTTCTTGTGCAGCGATTTGGAATCCATTTCAAATATCACGCCAAAAAAGGGATATCCTTTTGGTCCAGGTGGCCCATCTTTGGGACGAGTGAAAGCTTGAAGGCGATACAGATACAAGCTGTTAGAATCACCATGTACAAGACAGATTCCAACATACTAGAATTATCCTTCTATTTGCAAAAATTTCAGACGTAAGAAAAAATGAATTTTTGTTAGTTTGCTGGTTGTTGGCGAGAGCTGAATATAAAAAATGAACGGGAATAATTATTATTTTTTGCTTTATAATAATGAGGAATTAATTTTATTACGGTAATATTTCAAACTGCTTACAAAAGTCAGTAACTGGCTTTTATCTATAGAATTGCATATTTTCAGAAATTACAAACTAGCTCCACCAATATTTTCAAAACGTTAAAAAAAGACAGTTATTAAGATTATTCTAGCTCGAAAAAAGTTAATGCAACTAATGACATCGTAAAGTAAATCTTCCAGGTATGCTTACAATAATTTTTGATTTCACATATACACTGTATCGTACAACATATCTCTTAATGTACATTATTTAATTTTTTTTTAAATGATGTTTACATGGCATCTCTTTTTGACATATAATATAGAAGTTCATCTCACATTATATTGACATTTTAGATGCTAAAACTAGATTTAAAATATCTAAATATCTTAATCATTGTCGTGAGGAAAACTTGTTTTCAAATTAACTAAAATTATGTTGTTGAATATCAGTCGATTAAAAAAAAAAATTAAAAATTAAAAAAAATAAAAGTTAATAACATATAAGTAAAGCTATCAAATTCTTCTGTTAATCCAATGGCATGTCTCAATTTACCTTTTGGAGTTAAGGTTATGTAACATTACATCAATTATTTACATTCTATCAGGGTTGCTAAAATCTATGTCTTTTATGTTTTGTCATCTATTGCTCTTGTAAGTAATTAATCTGTTAGGTAAATTGCATAGGTGAAAAAGTTAATGAACAAGGATTTTATTAGATTGCTCAAAGCCAGCTAGCTTTTGTGTGCGGATTAAGTATAGTCCTAGTTTCTATCACCTCTAATACGTTGTCAAATTGTTATGTAATCAATTTACCATCATCATGCGCGCTTCGTATGAACACATGTGCGCTGGTAACTTTTACACCCCCAAACAAGAGAATAATTTAAAGAAAGAATTTCATTGGTCAGTTTTTATAAAATCGCATTTTCACCAAACAGGGTACGCGTCCCCGTGTCGGTCACTTTTCCATATTGAATAAAACCGCACGGACGTAAAACCTCAATAATCTTCATTTTTCATCTTTATACAGGTAAATATGATTATTTACTTTATGTTATATGCACCTTATTGTTTAAACTATGTACATATGTTATTTAGGTCTTATCATTTAGTTTTTAAAAATTGCTTATATAATGTAGTGTAGCAGTTACGCAGGCAAAATTTGTGTACATAGATTTTAGTAGAAATTAGGATCGGGCTCAACATTCTAAAAATACATTTTTCTTGTTTACAACGACTTGTCACTCTACAGACTGTTATTGTCAATTGACTTACATATGTGATGTTAACATTGTCTGAAACGCAAGTAAGCTATTGATTGATTGGTTTTGTTTATCGGAAATGTTAAAGTATTTTTAGATATTGTTGATCGTACGCGATTAGTGTGATAACTCATGTGCGCCAAGTTACGATTCTGTTAGTAGATCACGCCCGATCTAAATTAGGTGTGTGCGTTATGTTAGTATTCGCTGTCGGTGTTTCTTTTCATATTTTGAATGTTTCTTTTTATATTTTGAATGAAAATTAGTAACTGAAATCATAAACATTAATCAAATCTATTTTTTTTAATTTTTGGTTTGGTATTGAATATTATTATGAAGCTTTTTGAATTTATGAAGTTTTCACATTGTATAAATTACTGTTAGGGACTTTGTTTGTGAGGGCCTTGAGCCACATCTAGTTTCATTTTATTTTATGTTTTATAAATGACACTTTTCCATATTGAATAAAACCGCACGGACGTAAAACCTCAATAATCTTCATTTTTCATCATTATACAGGACTTCTCCATATCATTCGATAAGAAGCGCCATTGGCCAAAAAGAAGGGAAGATCACTTAATTAGTCATGGACTCATTGACAATTAAAAATTGTTAATTAGTAAAAGACATTGTAAAATGTCAAGAATGAGCTTAATTTCAATTTACCGTACATTGTACAGTAATGTAAAATGCCATCTATGCTAGCCAAGGGTTTACGATCCACTCTGCTTCTGTACAACCCCTGGCAGATTTAGCAGACAAAATCAAAACTCGCGCAAAGGATTCTGATTGGCTGCAAAGCCTGGCGATCGCAGGGAATCCACTAATTGGCGGTTTAGTTCGTTGGTTTTTCAAACAAAATTTAAATACATTGTTACAATTTTTACGTAATTAATTAATAAAATACGAATATATGGGACTTTTTCAAATTATTCTCATTTTTTTCACGACCATTTCTTTCAATACCTCTTAGATGCAAAATACGTATTTAGCTGCTCTAATTTAACTCAATCGCGAGACGGCGCTGTGCTATTTCTGAAAACATTGGCTAAATCTGCCAAGAGTTGTAGAGAAGCAAAGTGGATCGTAAACATTGGACTAGCGAAGATGGTGAAATACAACTCTACTGACAATATTGATAAATCATGTTGTAAATAGAAATAATACCGTAATAACTTACCTCAAGACACACAAAACTGGACGCAAAAGCAAAATATGACAAGCAACTTATATATCTACACTAACTACCTTTTCTCCAGGTTTTCTAGGTGCATCAATATTGATACGTGACCGATAGTATTTTCGTCCAAAAGTAGGATAAAAATTAACACATATTTTTCTCTTGGGTCATGTAGATAAAGTTCTAAACATAGTGTGTGCAAAGCGTTTTTTAATGTAGTAAGGTAACTTCACTACCCGTTTATGTATAAGAATTCGCTTGATAATGATAATCTGTAACTACAAATAACATCAGAATGTAGATTAAGAAGCGCTTTTCGTGCACAATATCAAATTTAAATTATTTACTTTTATTTAAAAGCTTAAGGTAAGCTTAAGGTAATCTCATTAACTCAAACACCCCCTAATTTGAAAAAGTTCATTAAATCAAACTCCTACTCCTACACCTACTTCCTCCCCTCCTTGGGAAAAGTTACCTTATCCTGATCTGTCCATGTATTCATCGTTTTCATTGACTTTAATCGTTTTCATTGACTTTAATCGTTTTTAAGAAAGATCCTACTATTCATATCAATTTCTGGCTCTATAGCATTCTGACCCTTTATATTTAAACTATCACTTATAAGCAGTTTCAGAAATTCCAATACCATAAAAGTTTTCTATCTCAAGTAATGAAATGATCTATCAAACAGCAACACGCCAAAATAGAAGTTGAAGTTGCTCATTAGAAGTGTGAATGCAAATGAATACTTTGAGACCCAGCTTTGTAAACCTTTGTACTTAACTTAAACTTTCCAATAAATGAACAAAACAAACAATTCTTTGAGTAGCTGCTTTATTTTTAGAATGAAAAAAATAATTAGACGCTTTATTAACAGGTTTACCTAAAATGGTCAATTCGTAATAGGAAAAACAGTAACGTTTATGATCATAAAAAACCCCGAAACTGACCTCGGGCCTTCAAAACTCACTTAGTTTTTTCTTTTACAGAATGTGCACTTTGGTGTTTATATCCTTGACTGAAAAGCAATATTTCAATGACTGAAAACTTATACAGCTTAACTTTTCATGACAATGTTTGTTGCGGGCAAGAAATGTTCCGGTTTATAGGCGAATGGATCGTCCTATTATTTTTCACTGTGATGCATGGTCCAACTGCTAGGAACAATCTGTAGATGAAACAAGAAATTAAAAAAATGATTCATTGAATTGTTTTATCCAAACACAAACAATATTTTTCTATTGCATCCACTTATTACTGTATAAGACTGCATTAGGTAAGAAAATAGAATTAAAACTGTAAAAATTCAGTGGGTAAAGACCATTAAAATAACTATGATACCAACCGGGTATTTTCATTAGCGGAAACAAAATAAGTTTATTTGTATCTTTGATTATCAGTTCAATTCTTTTTTTAATTAAACCGTGCCCCACCATGTACAACTGATTTCCTTATCACGATTTTGTCTTCTATAGCATATTATATTTGTCTGCATTCACCTACTACTACGTTCTGTCCTATACTGTATCCACCGATCGCTGTTGATTGCGCGTATTAAGACTGGAACATTAGAGAGGTGAGACAGTGTTTCCAGGACGACGGCTTCCATCATAGGACACTTCTTCCGGACTGAGAGTATGGGATTCCCATTGCGTCAATAACCTCGCGTTCTTTTCTCTGCATGGATATCCAAAGTTCCTGTCTTTTTGCAAGGATTTAGATTACATAAGTAGAGTTTCTCTCGTTGTTAAGTATGCTAAGAAGTATATTATGCCATTGCATTTTAAAGGTGCAGAGATAGATAGATAGATAGATAGATAGATAGATAGATAGATAGATAGATAGATACCTCCTCCAGCAATATCATAAAGTATTTCATGCAAGTTTTCAGCATTTAACTATATTTCCCATTTTCATCTTATTTACTTAGTGCCTCTTTCAATGAATGATATATTCCTTTTTTCATTACAATCCTGTTTTGAAAAGCACATGTAATAATACATATTTTCGTCTAAGGTTATGTCAATATATATCTCGGTAAAGTGTGTGCATAGCGTCTCTTTTTTTATTTGATGAAACCCGTGTAAATGTGTAGTATTCCTTTAGTGGTCTCAGATTTTGTGCATTTATATCTTGTTTTACGTGATTTTTTTTAGATAATACATTAACCTGCATATTTGATGTAAGTTTTCTCCTGATTTGCGAAAAGAGTGTAAAAATGTGATTATGTCATCCGAACCGAATACTGAAACAATGTAAGATGTACGTCTACACAGCTGAGACCTCTACCGCGAAATACATAGAACTATTTAAAGGTTTCCTCTAATTGCCCCTGGCCCCATCCTACCCACGAGGCTCATGATTTGAACAAAAGTAAATCTACACGACATTTAATTGAGTCTACACTAATTTTTCATTTGTCTCAACTATTTTTTTATGATTAAGGCAATTTACAGAAACACGCTAAGTATCCATTCAAAATATCAGCAAAATATGTGGATTTTTCTTGCGACATTCTGATAAAACCATTCATTGTTTTGTCATTCAGTTTTGTGATATTTGGAATTAATATATTTCAATAGTTTAAGCCCCAATGTTCTTATTTGGAATCGTTTCTTAGATTTAAAACTCAGCATTAAAGCAATGCAAAAACTACAATATACATTTTTAAATTCATATTGGCATTGGCATTTCATGCATCCAGTGATTTCATTGGACTGAAGAAATGCCTGCATTTAGTGAAGAATGAGGGTTACTCACTGCTTGCACTGGATGACTGCAAATATGAATAAAAAGTTGCTCAATGCAGGTATTGAACGACTGAAGAGTCGCAATGACTGGATGACTGCAAATATGAATAAAAAGTTGCTCAATGGAGGCATTGAACGACTGAAGAGTCGCTCAATGCAGTTATTGGAAGACTAAGGAGTCGCTCATTGCAGGCATTGCATGACTGAATTAATAGTGATTCAATGCAGGTATTGGATGTATTCTATGAATGTAAAGTGCTAACTGATTATTATCACTATCGTCAAGCATCAACTAACAAAACTTATAATTATGCTTTTGTGCACTGATATACAATGACAACAGATTAGAAAAAGGTAGTTATTCAACACACCAAATGCTACATTAATCACCTGTTTATGTTACAGGGAAATGAAAACATTTTCTATTCCAAATGACTGGCAAGCCGAATATGCTAGAAATACTTACACACACAGAACCTTGGTCAACTATTGGTGTCAATGTATATGTCGATCGCTACTTTTATATGCATAATAATTTGAACAAGAAGCCAATTGCTAAAAATTGTTTTATCTTTTACTTTCACCATCTATCTAAAACATGAAATCAGGTACTTAAGCACACAAAAGCTAAAGCGTTGAGCTTCAAAACAAGTTCTCGATTCACAATTACTATGTTTTGTTCATACATGCACTGATTTTTTTAAAAATCAAGATGACCATGTCAATGGTAATCTTCACAGTTATTCTAAATATTATGTTATCAATATTTTTCTTGATATTATCAAATGAGAAGAATCTTATCCAATTTTTCTGGGATCAAAGTCGAGTAAATTGCAATTGCTTTCTACCGGTTCGCCAATAGTAGCCATTTGCATCAGCGAGGACAAGAACAGAAAGATCCGAGACTTTGCAAAGACTTCGCCTATGCAACTTCTTTTTCCTAACCCAAATGATGCAAATCTAAAATAAATTAATTTAAAGAAAACTTTACTTTTCAAAGTTTAACAGCTGAACGCATAAATTTATTAATTTATAAGAGTACAGACTTAGTTTAAAAGCAAATCGATATGTTAAAGCAGACATTGATCAATTGCTACTGATTTACATACTGATTTTTTGACTGGGTGTGTGGCGGGCAAGAGCTGACCATCTTCGTCCAAGAAACGTTCAGGTTTAAAGCTGAACGGATCGTCCCAGTATTTCTCACTGTGATGCATGATCAGACGTTAGGAACAATCTGTAAAAAAAGAAAATATAACTAGACACGATCTCGTTGCGATATTTTTCTTTACAAGATATAGGTGATCAAAGTTTTGATATTGTGACCCCTAAAAACCCCTGATTACGTAACACATGAGAAAATTATTATATTGTATGGGTTCATAACAGTAAGATAAACATTTTTGCTTCTATGACTATTACAAAATATATCCAAGTAAAGAGCTATTTAAAAAGTTTTAGACCTCTCTGGTTCCCTAATTTTAGGGGCCAGCCCCTTTTTCTTGGTATTTAACGAAAGGTCATTTAAAACTAAACCCATTTTGTTCAACAAGTGTTTAGACATTTGTTACTGTTTTTGAGATATTTGAGATAAAAGGCTTAAGGGGCCGACCCCTTATCTCCTTTTCGGGCCGTTTATCGAAATGTTGATGTTTAAATAATGTTTAGTAGATCATTATGAGCATCTTTTCTTCTATACTGCTTATCAAAATATTTTCCTTTACAAGGTAGAGGTGATCAACTTTTTGATATTCTGACACCTAAAAACCCCTAATTACGAAACCTTTGAGAAAATTATTATATTGTATGGGTACATAACAGTAAGATAAACATTTTTGCTAATATAACTTATTGCAAAATATCTCCCAGTAAAGAGCTATAAATAAAAGACTTTAGACCCCTCTAGATCCCTAATTTAAGGGGCCAGTCCCTTTTTCTTGGTATTGAACGAAAGGTCGTTTAAAACTATTTTGTTCATTTTGTTCAACAAGTTTTTAGAGATTTTTAGAAAAAAATTACGACGTTTTTTAGTCTCAGTTTTCAGGACCAGGCGAGCTTCAACGCTTTTTGAGCATGACAAATATGAACGCCAAATGGCACATCTAAAATATCTTGTCAACAATCCCTGAAAGTTTGAACTCATTATCTTTTACCGTTTAGGAGGATATCCCTGGACAAGCCGACCCTCCGAAATCGCTAAAACGTCAATATCCCAAGAACAGAAATAACGTCATCAAAATGAAAAAAATGTGTATTAAGTTTAGATTAATATGTATTAGATCTGAAAGTTTCATGGAAATCGGCCAAGTTATTTCCGAGAAATCGCGTGCACTAATTTTGTTCGATATTTTGAAGAGAATATTATTTTTACTTTGATATTCGTCAACGAAACTTCATGTAAAAATGAGAGTCATAATGCCCTTCTACATCTTTAAAGTGCTTTTTTAAATGTATATCATTTTTGAGAAGGAAAGGATCAAACTTTTGGGATTCTAGTCCTTTAAAATGCTTAATTACGTAACAATTAAGAAAAAGTTTTACGTTCTTGGGTAAAAAAAAATGCAAGATAAACATTTTTTCCTGCTATAGCATATAACAAAATATTCCTTTGTAAAGACCTACGAATAAAAGACTTTAGAACCCTTTTAGTCCCTAATTTAAGGAACCAGCCCCTTTTCTTAATATCAAATGAAAGATCATTTGATTTTCAACAGACTCTTATTTCTATATATTTTTTTCATTTTTTCTTAATCATTACCAAATTTGACTTCTTATTATATTAAACATATTTTGTCAACAAGAGTTAAGAATTTCGTTACTGTTCTTGAACTATCTGGGAAAGAATGTTTTAGGGGCCGACCCCTTATCTCCTTATTGGGGCCACATAAGGAAATCAGTTAAGGGCTATTTAAGAAAGACTTCAAAGCCCTTTTGACCCCTAAATTGAGGGGCCAGTCCCTTTTTCTTGATATCAAATTAAAGGTCTTTCGATATTAAACATATGTTGTTCAACAAGTGTTTTGAAATTCGTTACCGTTCTTTAGCTATCTGGGAAAGAACGTTTAACGGGCCGACCCCTTATCTCCTTATCGGGGCCACAAAAGGGAAATTTAATGGTTAAATATTGTTTAGAACATCATTCTAAGCATCTTTTATTCTACATGTATATTGATTTTCAAAATATTTGTCCTTTTTGAGATATGTGATCAAAGTTTTGGACTTCTGGCCCCTGAAAACCCCTAATTACATAACGCATGATTTTTTTTCATAATCTATAGTTAAACAAACATTTTCGCCTCTGTAACATATTACAAAATATTATTCAGTAAAGTGCTATGAAAGAAAGACTTCAGAGCCATTTTGGCCCCTAGATTGAGGGGCCAGCTCCTTTTTTCTTGATATCAAATTAAAGGTCTTTTGATATTAAACATATTTTGTTCAACAAGTGTTTTGAAATTCGTTACCGTTCTTGAGCTATCTGGGTAAAACCGTTTAAGGGGCCGACCCTTTATCTCCTTATTGGGGCCACATACGGGAAATTTAATTGTTAAATATTGTTTAAAACATCATTCTAAGCAACTTTTATTCTATATTGATTTTCAATATATTTGTCCTTTTTTAGATAATAAGTGATCAAAGTTTTGGACTTCTGGCCCCTTAAACCCCTTATTACGTAGCACATCAGAAAATATTTATAATTTATAGTTAAATAAATCTCAGATGAACATTTTTGCTTCTATAATATATTACAAAACATTACTCAGTAAAGTACTATGGATGAAAGACTTTAGATCCCTCCCAGTCCCTAATTTGCGGGGTCAGCCCTTTTTTCTTTATATCAAACGAACGCTCTTGTAAATATAAACTTTATTTGTATTACATATCTTAACAAAATATTTTTTAAAAAAGGGATAAACAAAGAAAACCACGAAAAATCAAGAATTTTTTATTCTCAATTTTCAGGTCCAGGCGAGCTTTAAAGCCTTTTGAGCCAGACAAAAATATGAATGCCTAATGGCACATCTACAATCTCTTATCTATAATCCCTGATAGTTTGAACTTGATATCTGTTATGGTTTAGGAGGAGTTTCCAGGACAACCTGACCCTTTAAAATCGCTTAAACGTCAAAAAATCTAAAACGGAAGTGACGTCATCAAAATAAAAAATATATATTAAGTTCGAAAAAACATCTTTTGGATCTGAAAGTTTCATAAAAATCGATTGAGCCATTTCCGAGAAATCGCCTGCACAAAAATGCGTAAGAAAAACACCCAAGAATAATAATAGGGAAAAAGAAACAAAGCAATAACAATAAGGTCGTTCTGTTTCTTTTTCCCTATTATTTTTAAGGTCTTTCGTTGGCAACGAAAGACCTTAATAATAATAGGGAAAAAGAAACAGAACGAAAACAATACGGTCTTCCGTTGGAAACGGAAGACCTTAACAAGGTGAAAGTAAATGTTTCATCCATCTATACTTATAAATTAAGGCATTTTGCCAATAAACTTCGAAATGCCTGCACCCGAGTAACTGCTCACACCTTTGGCATTTCAACATGTGTGAGTTGATGTCCGTAAGCTATAATTGAATTTTACCTGATAAGTAATTATTGTAAGATAAATTAAAAACCTACTTTCATTTTCGATAAACCAGCCCGAAATAGCAAATATGTGAGTAAGGTGGTGGACACGCTTTGGCGGATCCAAGTCAGTGGGAGTTTGCATCAAAAAATATACTTACAATGAAATAATATTGAATGATTATGTAAAGAGTGAATATATATCCTGGGAACCTATTTCGGGTATACATAAGAATTGAGATTTGACAAATGTTGAATAAATAAAATGAGCCAATTCGTTTCTTGAATGTGCGATTTTTGTTTTGATGAATAGAACTTTCCAGAACGGGGTAACCAAGAACGCGGTTTGGCTAATTAACGTCATGTTGGAGAATGTAGGATGAGTCACCATGCTTTGTGGGCAGATCGGACATCTGGCTAATACAAAAAAGTTAATAAATAAAATGGGCCAATAGACGCGATTTTATTTTTGATGGAAAGAACTTTACAGAACGGGATGCCAAAAAAAGGGGTTGACTAATTAACACTATGGCGAAAAGTGCGTACACGTTTTTAAATAACATATACATTTTTATACCACGACAGATTAATAGTAGACCTTATAAATTAATTTGTTGACAGTGTTTTATCTAAATTTTTTTTTTTGGGCAATAATAAGTGGAATTTGACATAAAGAACAAAGTTCTAAAAAGAGATACCACGCTCTATACACCCACACTCTGGTTTGAAATAAGATAATAGTCTATTTTTTTCCAGTCAGCTGCAACAAAAAGAATCAAGGCAATGTACATGTACATGTTCATGTGTATATACTCCATTTCAGCTTAGATTTTTATCCCTGTCTTCTCCTCTAAATTTTCAGCCACGCAGTTGCTTTTTTATTTCATTTTGTTAGAATATTTTAAGAAAAGCAATTAAGAAAAATTTCGGACACAATACATAGAAAAATGAACCAAAAAAAAATGGTTCAACATATTAAGCATTGTATTATAATATAATATGTGAATATAATATAATATGTGAATTATTGTTAATCCCCGCGCTTGCGCGGGGTATCATCTAGTACTCTTACAATATTATTCAGTATCGTATTAAACAACCAAAAAGACACGGAAAACAGTAATATCTTCAATGCGATAATCATGACAATCAACCTTGTATGAATTATTAGTAATTTTGAAAGTTGGATTGAAATACAAAAATGGTTTTCAATGAAGCGAGAGCACCGCTGTCACTTGGTGTTGTGTCTTAGACAAACACTTTATCTTCATTGTCCCAATCAACACAGCTGCAGTGGGTATCGACTAACGCTGTAGGTTAACCTTCAGTGAACAGGTGCTTTCCAGTCAATTGCTCTTATTTGCTAAGCACCGTAGAAACCAGATATACTCCTTTTAAGTCTCACAGCTTAGAGAGGTAATACAATTGTTCAATAATGTATATGACTCTATTTTAAATTACTTCATATCAATTTTATCTTGATCGAATTTCCTCTCCTTTACAATAAACTGTTTCACTTTATTCTCTTTGTTTGCATTTTCTCCACTTTTGACATTGTATTAAAATAATATTTCTGCAACTACCTACCACTGTGTCCTTCGCCACATTGTATCCACCGACTGTTGTAGATTGTGAAGTGGCATGAAGCATAAGAACCGGAGCATGGGAGATGTAACGAAGTGTTTCCATGACCACGGCTTCTATCAGTGGACACCTTTTCCGGTCTGAAAGTCTAGGATCCTGGTCCCCTCCAATTACCTTATCTACTTCTCTCTACAATGATTTTTAGTTCCGGTCTTTTTGCAAGGATATGGATTGCAGACAGTAAAGTTCCCCTCGTTGTTAGGTATGCTGTAAAGTAGCATCATGTCATTGCATTTAAAATATGTTATTCAAAATTGTCGCGCGCGTACAAGTTTACAGAGAGAGAGAGAGAGAGAGAGAGAGAGAGAGAGAGAGAGACCTCCTGCGGTTATATTATAAAGTACTGCATATATGTTTACATCATTGAACCATATATCCCTATTTTTACCTTTTTTATTCAATGCCTCTTTTATAGAATGATATACTCCCTGTCTTTTCACAACCGTCTTTCTGTATTTAATAAACACATATATCGATAAAGATTTGTCATTCTACAATTTACAAATATACGGTATGTAAAAAATGAATGTTTTAAACAATATAAATTGAAAAAAAAATAAATAAACCTGGGATAAAAAAAAAAACATGAAATCGAACGAGTACTATCATTGTATTTGATCAATGAGATCAACGATCCACAAAAGCTCATGTGACAATATTTGTTACTGATTCAGGTGAAAGTTTTGAAATTAGACAAAGATATACATTACTGATAACATCTCTAGAATATTTAAAAAAATTTGATGTACGCTTTTGGCTTTACGATAGATGGATGGCATTGGTAGTGGGAGAAAGCGTAGGAAGGGGACAACACTTAACACTCCATCCATTCCTGGATTGGACAGGCGATTTCCTATTCCTGTTTTTATTTCATTAAAGGCTGCATCGGGCCTTCTTTACCAAAACTTCGACCAATGATCTGCCACCAAGAATACCAATTGAAAACAAAAAATACGTACGGCTTTGATACATTCAAATCTTTTATCCTTGTTTTCATCTTATTAACCCATCTTAATTTTAAAAATAAATAATCTGGATTAGCTAATTATATCTAAGTTTTTGAAAACAAAACCGTCAATTCAAGTTATTAAAGATAAAATGTAATGTTGCGGAGTTTTAAGAGGGTTGGATGGTTGTTGTCATTTAAGGCTATATTTACCTTCTTTATGCAAATATCTTTGTACGAAAATATATGAAAATATTCATATTTTAAACTTTAAATATTGGACTTTTTTCTTACAAAATTATTGTTATTTTGGTCAAAATATATTTAAATGTTTAAAACTGATAATATGGTTTATTTGATGACCATCCAGCCTCCTTTAGGTTAAAAACAAAATACTGAGTAACGTATATTTCGCGAAGACTTTATTTCGCAATTTACTTCCGATAAACTGGTTTGCGACGACTAATGTTCGCGACCAAGCATTATCAGACCCGTCTTGTTATAACAACCATACAACAACGATTGGTTCGCGGCGAGAAATATTCGCGACGACGATGCCCTCGCAAACGCCGCGAAATTTTCTCGCACGCGAATAAAAGTTGGTTTAAGTTATGTATATCAAAATCAAGAAATTACCAGCATTTCGAAAGTATTCAGTTTAAGTTCATCTACAATTTCAAATGGATTGACGTCATTAGAGATGCTTTGACGTAATATTTTTAATTTAATTTTTTTAAACTAATTTAATTTTTTAAACCTTATCAGATTTTGCAATACTTGATTTTCAAGTGACGTTTTGCCCTCTCCGATGACGATGAAGAAGACGATGTACAAACTTTCTTCGTTTCTCCCAAACCGAGCTGGGTGATGCTATTCTTTTAATAAGTATTTTAAGTAAACGTGGGAGAGCGATGAGCGCTAATTGTAGCACAAGGTTCTTGTAAAAAAGTATCCCGCAAAACGTCTACTGAAGTGATACAGTGAAAATTCTTGCCGAATATTTGAAACTGCAAAACATCCCCATATTGTTGTGTTCATTCATACAGTTTCTCGTGCAGTTTTGAGATACATGTATCAACTCAAAGATTATGCCAATAAAGGGATATACCGTTGGTCCGGGGGGACCATCTTCGGCACCGGTGTTAAGATTGAAAGGCGATAAGAATATAAGCTGTTAAAACAGCCATTCTCTAAATGTATTCCAACATACTGGAATTTGCATCCATCTTTTTGCCAAAATGTCAAGTGCAGTTGAGTAATTGAATAGTTGGCAAATGCTGAAATGAATATCTGAAAAGTAGTTGGGAGCATTAAAAAATTATTGTGTTTATTTGTGCTGAAGAGAGTTTCTTACAATTTAATATAGATATCAAAATTGAACAATTATTGGTTTTTATCTAGATTATTGCATTAATGGAGCTATTGCAGACTGAATCGATAATCCTTGAAATGAATATCAATAATAAAAAAGTGCAGTTGCTCCCATCAAAATTTGTGAAGCTCCAAAAACCCGAATGCAAACATTGGAATAATCATCTTCTAATGATCAGGCAAGGTCTGAAATTCGTACAACATCTTAACTAAACTAAATTTTAAATTTAAAACATATTTTATTGAACAATCAAATGAATTGGGCAACAGGCAAAGCCTATGCAAACTCTCTCCAAAAAACTAAACTACACTAAGGTCTACGTACCGCTTCATAAGGTTTTTCGATGTGCTTCAAGATTGTTAAACAATAGATAAGTTATTCACCTATTTCACAGAAGTATAAGAAGTATCACATATTTTCGCCCTTAGTTATGAAAATACTGAGCTATATAGATAACTTTTATACTTAGCGTTTCTTTCTTTTCATTTTGAAGTAACATAAAGTTTGCCATACATTTTTGTGACAAGACATTTCACAAAATATATCGTTTTTTGATGCGTAACTACTTGCATCATTATTTAAAATCATAGTTCACCTCAAACAAAATAATAGCATATACATATCCTGAAACGTGCTACTACACCTTCAAGACGAACAGTGCCGTTCAAAAAGCGTTCTTAACCGAACCGTGCAATTAGTTTCAGGGTCTTATCAATATTCTGTAAACTGCTAAACTAAAGGTTTAAACCTTCTTTAATTTGAAGGAAACATACAAAACGCATTTAGAAATGTATATGGAAAAAAGGATTATATTTTACAATGAAAATATCATTGGCGAAAGAAAAATACGCTATACACATGGTTAAACAATGGTTTGATATATTTTAGATTTAACGAGGCTGGGGGTGGCTGCCATTTTAAAGCGTTTTTATCTCTACACAAAAAATATTTTCACTTTAATGTTCTATAACTCTTCAATTGTACTGAATTTGTCGTAAAAGAAATGGATATGATGGTATTGAAACATTATTTAAAGATTATTTAACGATGATTGTGATGTGGTCTTTCACATTAAAATGTAAATTAAGATTATGTGAAAAATTTCTGCAAATTTTGTGAATTTTGGAGAATTTTTTTTTTACCCCTCCCCCAGCCTCCTTAATAGAGTAACTTTTTTGTCAAAAGTAAAAAAGGTAATATCCAATAACACTGGCAAAGACATGTACGATAGATCATAAAAGCTAATAATTGTAAGGTATAAATTAATAATATTTCAAACAGAATGAATAAAATGACTTTGGTCAGTTAGTGCTGATTGTTGGCGAGGGCTGAATCTAAAAACAATCGACGGGAATAATTATTTATTTGCTTTATAATAATAATAATAATAACAATAATAATAATAATAATAATGAAAATTGTTTATTGCGATAATATTTAAAAATTCTCTGTTTACAACAACTGGTTTTCATTTATAGTATTGCAAATCTTATATATATCAAGGGAACAGCGCCCCCTCGGTGTGACAGGTCGGGTAGTAATCAGCTCCAGTAGTGATATTGGATAATGTTTGCGATATACGCAGCGTAGTTTCTATCTGGAGGGACTCATGTGTTCGTGTGTGCTCGCCAGCTTGATAAATGCCTGAGGAATCACCTAGTAAACCGCCCAAAAAGAAAAAGACCAGAATCAAATCTAGAAGGCAGTTTGGCGGCTTCCTGCAACCAACAGACGTAAGGTACGGTGAAATTCCAGAGCACTAGCCCTGTATTCCACCAAACACATATCAATCCTGCTGTCTATAACCACAACAAAGACTTTCATCAGATGCAACAAATGCAACCAAATGCCTGCTCACATGCAAAGTTTACAATCAAGAAGGTACCCGAGTACTCCTCAGGTCACCACTCAATGATCACAGGATATATGTACTCGTTTCGACATCATTTCAAAGAGGTTCGAAAACTTGACGCGATAGAGACATCTTTTACTTCCATGCAGTCTGAAATAAAGAATATAAATTTAAGAGTTCTAGAAGTAGAAAAAAAGTCAAGAATTTATATCAAAATCGTTCGAAGAAAAACGAGGTCAATACAACGATAGTGTTGGATGAAATCAGTGAACTGAAACCTGTGTTTGAAAACACAATGACTAAAAACAAGCGTCTAAACGAAAAAATCATAGATCTTCATTGTATGGATCAATGAGAGACAACTTAAATTTTCTATTTTATTATAGAAAATGAAAATAGGAGGGCGGAAAACTTTTAAGAGACCATATCTGATGTTTGTTAAAATATGTCCAATATCCAGGAAAGTATCGAGATCGAACGCGCGCATAGAATGGAATGAAAAAAGAAAATCAACCTACGGCCATTAATGGTGAAATTTTTGTAGACTCCCACAACGAGAAATTGTTAAAAAAAGTATTCAAGCTCAAGGGCACCAACTTATCCCTCAGTGAGCAATTTTCAAAGGAAATATAAGACAAACGCAAAACCTTAATCAAAGCAAATGGGGGAAGGAAAAAAGACGGCACTGGTGAAGGATACACTGTACATAAAAGGAAAAACTTTTCACTGACCCAAACACAGGTGTTACAACAGAGGGGGTGTACAAAAGAATGGAGGACATAAGACTCGCGGAGGAGCTTACGGAAAGAGCGTGGTGGTGGACAGAGCTGCCGAAGGGGGAGATAGTGGAGCAATGAGAATGACAGCTTTGAATTTGCACGGTGGTTTCCATACTAAACGGCAATATTTATCGTTACAAAATAGGGTTTATTTTGTAAAAAAAGCAATTAATGTTAATCCTCGATATATTATTGTTATGTCTTATGTCTTCATTTATAAATACACCATCTTTAATTATTTTTTTGGTCTTATTTCTAAGAAGACTTTTTTTCACTGTTGAACTTTTTCTTATGCAAGTTGTTATTATCTATGTTTGTATATCATGTTCTGCAATTGTCTGCATCAAAATATTGACTTTATACCTTAATTGTGTGTCTGTCAATCTATTGACGTTGCTGGTTTTATTATTTATGTTTGTATATCATGATCTGCATCAGATTTTATGTTATATTATGTATGGTTATTTGTAAGTGTCTAGTCTACAAATTTAAAAAATATAATCTGCTTATAAGTTTTTGTTTCAATAATTTTTCCAGACGGCTTGGAAACTCTAAAGGTTGTTTTTCCTTTTCCTTTTATTTTAGTGATGCCATTGTTGTACTTTTCTTTCTATCATGCAATGTTTTCCATTAGCGCCAGCTTCAGCAGTTGTCTGTCTGGCTTTGACACTTGCTTATTGTCTTGGTGCCATGCCCTAACGCTCAGCATGTCAAATTATGTGTGTTTGTTTTATTTGTTTAAATACATGATATCTGCTGTATGTATCAACTGTTTACATTGGTACCCAATATGTTTTTGCACACTTTTACCAAGGCAACATTTTTTTAGCATGTGTACTAGTTTTAGCAATTTTGTGGCTGTGGCTTTGTTAAATGTTTTGGTACCTTCCAGCCACTTTTGTTTATGTTTATATGTTCTATAATATTTGCGTCATTTTTAAACAAATGACAATACCTTTATTATCACGAGGTGTTTTTGTCTTTATTTGCCTTGATGAGCAAATGGAAACAAACGAGCGTCAATGTTGCATTGACAGGTTAAAAAGAGGTTTTAACATAAGCATATTTAGGTACTTATGATATTATCTGCTTATCAGAATATTGGATGAAAAAAATTACACAATCGATGTTCCCGGTTTAAAATCATACGTTTTCCCTAGAAACTCTGTATCATCGAAGGGGTACTCATCAGGGATACTCATAGGCCGTTTATTACATTTCTGGATATTATAATTTGGTTTAAGTTAGATAAAATCTTTTTAATTATGAACAAGATGTTTACTTTACATTAACATATATTACACCAGT
Source organism: Magallana ariakensis (assembly GCA_020458035.1). Taxonomy (NCBI): domain Eukaryota; kingdom Metazoa; phylum Mollusca; class Bivalvia; order Ostreida; family Ostreidae; genus Magallana; species Magallana ariakensis. The sequence continues at coordinate 25,341,198 of CM035813.1, forward strand.
CAATTCTGTATTTTGTAAGTACTATGATGGTGACATTTTTCTTGATACAGTGGACCCCGCTTAATATAATAGTTAATTTGTCAGAAAAATTATTATATTAACTGGACTATCATAATAACCAAACCCAGCTAAATTCAATGTGCACAAGTTAATTTTACGTTGTTTGATTGTTATATAGGTCCAATTGTACAAAATTAGTACATAAAAGGGTTTAAATGTTGAACGATACACTTAGATTTTTGTAAATATATATTGTGTGTTCAGAAAGCTACGTGTACAGCAGTTGTGTATGCAGAGTTGGGAAGGTACCTTTTGTTTTACAACTGAAAATACGCATTACTCAAACACTATCTAAATTACTATATTTTAACAACTGTATTTGGTTAAATTATTATGACAACTTGTTTGATGATGATGAGAATCATAAGAAAATCAGCTGGGTGTCTGATGTTAAAATTTGTTTGATTGATTTAGGTTTTAACGAAATTTGGAATGCACAGAGATGCAATGAAGTTACATTATGTGTTATTAAACAAAGAATATTTGACCAAGCAAAACAAGAAATTGTTGCATGTATTGAAAATTCCAGTTAATGTTCATTTCATCGATACCTTATTTCACGACTTTGCCAACAATACTACCTTACAAAACCATACCTTTTAAGTTTCAAAAATATATTTCTAAAATAAGATTGTCTTCTCATAATCTTGTTAATAAAACTGGTAGATTTAATAGAACCAGAACCAGAAATGAGAGAAAATAAATATATTGTTATATAAATTGTGTGGAAGTTGAATTTCATTTTATATTGGTGTGTCCTTCGTATTATATTTTCCGTTAAAAAAATGTATTTTTGGAGGAGACCTTTAATGTCCAAACTTCTGCAACTTTTAAGCTCAGAAATGTCAAAATTAAGAATAATCTTGCAAAGTATATAAATAATAGTTTAAAATTACGAAATGATTTGTTACCATAATTCAAGTATATCGTCTATTCTCCTGTTTCACTTGTATATTTGTATGGTATATTTATTATATAAACATGAATACTGATGGGCTGTAAAGTGTAGAGTAAATATGAATGAATCTTCAGAATTTTTGCGCTAGCGCTAGCTCCATAAGGCTCAATAAAGGTACTTCAAATCAGAATTTTCAAAACCTTAAAAATCCAAATTGACCTCCTTATCATTTATCAACGTTCGTATACTATAATCTAAATGATATATTGTACATCCGGTTATTTTCGCGTGTCAAAAAAATTGCAAAAATGGGAAAATATGTAGCTTTTTTTTTTAAATTCGTCAGTCAATGTTTGAGATTTTAAATGTTTCTTATAGAAAATAATACAAGATATAATTAGATTATCGCAAAAATTACCGGATATACGGTATCCCTTTCAATTTCCTTTGAATTGCACAAGCACGGACAAGAATCGTAAGACTCAAACGTTTTTGATAACAAACTTGTTATTTAATCCAAAAACGATGTAATTACAAATATAAACATACAAACAGTAATCATTTCCCTTGAATAATCTATTGGTTTTGATTAACAAATTTTTTATTGATCTATTTATTTATTTTTCTAGTGTTACGCTAAAACTCAAAGTTCAAGCGGTTTACGAAATCAATTTCTTTACAAGTCATATTCCTTATAACAATTAATGGAATTTCCTCACTTAAACATTTTTTTATATTCTAAGATATATTATTTTGATTCAAAAATTACAAGCTAATATAAAAAAAATCACAGAATTAAAAAGCAAAAAACCTTTTGGATCGTGGTAATCTGTCGTGAATTTCATTATAAAAGGTGTGACAGTCATCGTAATACAAATCGAACTTCGTATTCTTGTGGCTGTAAGACTATTCCGGAAACCATTTTTCTTGGATCAAGATCAGGTAAAGGTTTTCCTTCTGGTTCAACAATAGTTGTCATTTGCAATAGCGATGACAAGAACAAAAAGATCCGAGACTTTGCGAAAACTTCACCTATGCAACTTCTTCTCCCTAATCCAAACGCTGCAAATCTATAAAAAAAATTTGCAATATGCATTTCCAAAATCTGTAGATAACTTTTTTAATAAAAGCAGTTTACAGTATATCATGACATTATGCAGAATTCTACGACTTTGCACGAAATGTTAATGCAGATACATTAAAGAAATCATTTATGAACTAATAATGTACCTTTTCCTGACGGGGTCTGTGGCGGACAAAAGCTGACCATCTTCGTCCAAGAAACGTTCAGGCTTGAAACTGAATGGCTTGTCCCAATATTTCTCATTGTGATGCATGGTCCAGCTGTTGGGAATGATCTGTAGATAAAACAGGAACTGTAACAACATAAATGTTTTATTTTTTATTATAACAGCCTAACAATGCATCAACTTAAATAACCCGATATGCTCCTCTGCTCATCGTCAAAAAGAGTGTCATGGCAAAACAACCATTAAATTTATTTTCTAATTTCGTTTGAAAAAAGAGCAGACAAATATTCATCAAGGCATATCAAACATAATATTTTACAAACATAATGTTAACAATAACTGACGAATAAAAATTTCAAGAATCAACGGACATTTACCAGATCAATTTAATAATGAAATACAATAATAAGTACTTTGTTGTGTTTTAGTTTACATGTAATTCATTTTCGATTCCTTACTCTCGCTATCACTTTAACTAGTCAATCTAGTATCATTCTTGTACAACTTTACTTACATCCTTTTTATCAATTATAGTATTTTTAATATATGTGAAGTAACTTGCCATCGTGTCTTTCGCCACATTGTATCCACCGATCGCTGTGGGCTGCGAAGTGGAGTGAAGTACATATACTGGAGAATGAGCTATGTAACGCAGTGTTTCCATCACAACGGCTTCCATCAGTGGACAATTCTTCCTGTCTGCAAATCTTGGCTCACGGTCCCGTCCAATGATGTCATCCACTTCTCTCTGCAGAGACTTCTGAAGTTGCGGTCTTTTTGCAAGGAGTTGGATTATAGAAAGTAGAGTTCCCCTCGTTGTTAAGTATGCTAGAATGTAGCATTGTATTATAATGCTATTGCATAGAAAAGGATAGATAGATAGATAGATAGATAGATAGATAGATAGATAGATAGATAGATAGATAGATAGATACCTGCTCCTGCAATATTATAAAGTATTCCATATAAGTTATCATCATTTAACCATATCTCCCCAGTTTCATCCTTTTTATTCAAAGCCTCTTTCAATGTATGATATATTCCTCTTTCTTCACACGCTTCGTTCTGTATAACATAAAATAATTCATAACAAATTATTTGTTAAAATAGACTGGTTTGCTCACAATATATATGTTATAAGTGAAATAGATGTATTTTAAAACATTTTTGGCATTACATATAGAGAAATCGATTGATAAGTAGTGTACTTTGTTTGAAAAAATAGCGAACGTCAACATTAAAATTAAAATAATCCATGAGGATTTTAATGGATTGTCCATATAAATGCATAGCACCTAAGATATCATTTAAATGAGAAATAGATGATCATTTACAGAAATGATCTTAAAGGTCAGTTATGGAACACTGTTATAATGCAACCAACTACTAGTCAACCAATTTTTTATGTTCCTAACATCAGGAAACTACAAATGAATACTTTTTAAAACCACATAGAGCAAAATAATCTTCAATTTTGAAATAATTACCACTATAAATGAATGCTTTGAAATAGGACACAGAAAAATCGTACCGATAATGTCTCAAGAGTATCCAAAATTTGTTGATGTATGCTTTTGGCCTTATGAAAGCTTAGTGAAATAGGAATTGGAAGAAATCGCAGGATGGGGAGAGCACTGAGCACCGTATCCGTTCCTGGATTGGCTAACCGATTTCCTATATCCTGCTCTAATTTAATTAAATGTTGCAGTGGTCCACCTTTACCAAATCTTCTTCCGATGTACTGTTTATTAAAATGTAATAATCCGATTAAAGTTACTTGATTAATTTGTTTTTTAAACATAAAATTGATAACAAAACCCGTAAATGTTACATAATTTTTGTTAAAATGAGGATATAAATAAAAGTAAAAACGTACCAGAACTTCTATTGAGCTCAGAAGAAAGTCATCCACAATTTCAAACGGATTGACGTCTTTTGAGATGGTTTTACGTACGTTTTCCTTAAAATAGATCATATTTTGCAAAACTTGATTTTCAAGTGACGCTTTTCCCTCTCCGTATACATGGAGCAGATGATGAACAAATTTTCTACGTTTTTCCCAAGATGCACTTGGTGATGCGAGTATGAGATCCGTGTTATTTCGAAAAAAGTATTTCCCAAAAAAGGTAGGCGGTCGACTAGCGGTAATTGTTGCACATGGTTCTTGCAAAAATGTTTCTCGCAACACTTCCACTGAATTGATACTAACAAATGTCTTGCCCAGCATTTGAAACTGGAAAACATCCCCATACTGCTGTGTCCATTCATACAGTTTCTTGTAGAGTGTTGGAGGATCAACCTCAAAGATCACGCCAAGTAAGGGATATCCTTTTGGTCCAGGGGGTCCATCTTTAGCACCGGTGTAAGATTGAAGTGCGATGAAAATACAAGCTATTAAAACCGCCACGCACAAAACATACTCGAACATACTGAAAATAATGTATTAATTAAAACAAAGAAGTAAAACGCAATTCTTCTACTATCTTATTACATACACAATTAAAAAGTGATTATACATTTCCATTCTAAATTCAATTACGAAGGTAATAATTACTCTGTGTTACATTATGACCTTGCAGTAAATATAAATTTGTCCCACTATATTTTGTGAAACATAGGAAACTACAAAGATGTCCTCTGGGTACTAGCTATTTACAACAAATAAACCTTGTATGTACTTTGCTATACAATCAGTCGTGTACCTACAAAACATTAAAAAAATGTTGCCACGACTGCATTTTTGGTCCATGTGTCTTAACAATTTGCGCGTGATTCTCAACTATGTCTACGATGTAACCATGTTACCATCTGCCATAACCCAGAACACATATCCATCCACACTTCCATTGTCAGATACTGAGGCTCAAGCTGACCTAAGATACTCTAATTTTCATAATAAACAGAAACTGACTTTATTTGACTTATCTGCAAAAACATTATTCTGTTGTTTTCATTTGTCTAAATAGTTTGAAATTCTTGTCTAATTAGCTCAATTTATCAATACGTTTTAAACAGTCACGCTACTGATCATTCTTCGGACACCATTCCTTCGTTCTATTACCAATGTTGGCCTGTTTTCATTGTTCTGAATTATGACACCAACACATTTTTAAAAAATTATATATCACAAATGAAAGAAGAACATTTAACATATCTTCAAAAAAGACGAACTCAATGATAAAAACGGACATGTCCGAAACGTCTCAAACGGTGACTAAATAACGAAATGTTGTACGAAAACTTTAATATTTACCGTCAACACAACATCATACACTATGTAAACACGACTTTCTTGAAACGCGGAAAAATATTAAACTTAGATGGCCATGTAATATTTGAAGACTTTTGCTCATAACTGATTGACCTGAACACACAAAGAGGCGATTATAAAAACCTTTTTTTTAGTTTAAATAATTCATTTCAAATGCACACTAGGCTCATACTTCCTACAAATTGACTTTTCATATTTCTTACACATGAACTTTTGTGACAGTAATTAATTTCGTCAACGCCAGGCATTTACTTCTTATCATGCATTTAAGTAAAAAAAAAAAAAACTTTTTTGGTAAATGTTATAATTTTACCATCCATTTTTCTATTAAATAAAAAGACAATCACAGGACATGTATTTATGTTTCTTAATGTTATTTTGTTTATAATCAGTGCAAACGTGAATCAATAAGACAATATGTTTATGACGCAAAAGAGCCTCCGTATATTATCGTAGGATAAATGTATAAATCGTCAATTGGAAAAGGCATCGATTCCAGCACAAGCCCTCTACCCGTTGCAGTCATAACTTCATAAATATCATTATTACCATGAAAACGTAAAAAGATCAGTTGTTCTGCCGCTATATTTACTATGAATTGCTTAGGCTATTTTAAGCCTGAAATTGCAAGTAGAATTAGGGCACCAATATGTATACTACAACGTTGCGTTAATATCCATGAATTGACTTTATTTAACAACTTTTCAGCAATGTTGTTTGAAACCTTATAGTGCATTATATATCACATACTTATCTACTGTTTCATTAGGCGTCCTGAATGTATCCTGAGTGTGATGTTATCGATAACCCAATAACTGTTTTTTAGTTTGACATATTTTTATCTAGGGTCGTGTAAAAATAGGTCGACATAGATATTGCACAAAGCGTTTATTTATTGCCATGTTTAAGATATACAGTGTAAGTTATTATTTCGTAAAGCTGAGGCACATAACGATAAAGCATTGTTTTCGCATATATATATATATATATATATATATATATATATATATATATATATATATATATATATATATATATATATATATGCTATTTGGAAACAAGAAATGTACGAATGATCTTGTCTGTCTTGTACCGAGAAAACAAGAGGCCACAACGCTCGCCCGAAATCATTTGAGAAAAACTTATAACTTGTATTATATATATTGCTTGAATTAAGCAGCGAAGACACAAGATTGTAATAAACAAAAACAACAAAACAAATTTTTTTTTTGGAACGCTAGTATGTTGTAAGACTGTTCTAGCATGCACCTTATTCAGACATTGCAAATTATACAGTGCAAACTGACAATTAAGAATCCTTTACATTTAAATGCATGTATATAGGTCAATAGGTAACTAATGTTTTTTAATTATGTACTTCAAAGAGAATACATGACATTATCTGGTATATATCTTATTTCTATCAATGATCGTTGATGGTTAGAGAATAAAATGAGAATAAAAAAGTTTTCCTTCTATCCACAACACACATTTCCATCAAGACACATGTTCCTCCCTGATATTAGATTTCACTCCATTTCATATTATAATGTAAATGGTAATCCAGGCTGCTGATTTAGACAATATAAAATCAACACAAATCAGATTGCGGTTAACCGTTAATATTTATTGATGCAACAAAACAATATTTATTAATTTTTTGAAAAACATTTGTGAAAGACACAAGCAGTTCGAAATATACACAATATACGGTATATAAGTATCGTTATTGTTGATATTAGCACATTCTTTTATTGCCAGCACTTCAACAATTGTTTAAAAATGTATCATTTATACCGCAACGATTGCTCAAAAGCTAATCATAATATATATAAATACGCATTCTTTCCCATTCATATCCGAGGACCTCAACATTTGTTCTCCATTTTAACTGTTACGAATAATGCTACTAGACGCAACTATGAAGAAATGCAAAAATATTACAGGCAGGTTACTAAACTTGAATTTTCATAAAAACACCAAACAAAAACATACTGAAATCAAGGTCTGCAAGTTTTAAAAATCGTCGTTACTGAACGATCCGTCCTTTTTTGCTGGTATTACGTCGCATTTGCGCGAGACGTAAACTGGAGTAGAATTTGCAGAGACGATGTGGATATTTGGAGAAACCAAAAGAAAATATAAGATGTTACCTACTTTAATTTATTATCGCATATTTACTTCATTTTGGATAGTGAACCCAGGCCTGCAGTGAGGTGTTTGCATAATGCACGTAATGGGAACTGCACACGTGTTTGATGTGCACGTGAGGAAAGCCAACGAACCGTTTCTATGGAAGAAAAATCAAAACATTTGTGACAACTTATGCAAAATATTTCATTTCTCATTAAATATAGTTTATTTTTTTGTCAATTCTTCTCGTACAATGATAAAGTCCATGTATTTTGAAGTCTGCAATCTGAATCCAAGTAAAGGAAAGCACTGACCGTAACTCTCTCGACTGGTATATATACCAATTCATCTGTTGGTCAAATTTACTACTGTAACAAAAGTTTTAAGCTAAACATTAACAACTCTATCCATCTCTCTCTCTCTCTCTCTCTCTCTCTCTCTCTCTCTCTCTCTCTCTCTCTCTCTCTCTCTTATCAGATATATCTATAATAAGGATATTTTTTATTCGTTTATTTATCACAGTAATTGCAGGAATCATCGCAATACAAATCGAACTTCATATTCTTGTGGCTGTAAGACTATTCCGGGAACCATTTTTCTGGGATCAAGATCGGGGAAAGGTTTTCCTTCCGGTTCAGCAATAGTCGCCATTTGCATCAGCGAGGACAAGAACAGAAAGATTCGAGACTTTGCAAAAACCTCGCCCAAACAGCCTCTTTTCCCTAATCCGAACGCTGCAAATCTAATACAATATTTGTGGTCAATTATGATATAAATCTTTTTTAAAAACACGATTTAGAAAATAATGTAAAAATAAAAACTCGGAGATTTTTTTCACTTCCTACATAGGAAGCAATTAATGCAATTAAGATGTTTTTCAGAAAGCAGAAATTAAAATAATGTTTTTATTCTTTTTTCGAAGCATTCATTAAACGGTCATTTGTTATACAAGCCGTACCTTTTCCTCACTGGGTTTGTCGCGGGAAGGAGCATTCCATCTCTGTCCAAGAAACGATCCGGTTTAAATCTGAACGGCTCGTCCCAGTGTTTTTCGCTGTGATGCATGGTCCAACTGTTGGGAACAATCTGTAGATATACCAATTCAAAAGGATTTAAATCAAAACATTTTCAAATTTTGATTCATTTATAACTGTTTAAGACGGTCCTCAAACGTCTCAAGCCAACGTTGAGAGTCTATTCAAAGCTCTGTCCTGTCCTCTCATTGACTGCTTCATTATATTCATCATCGTAGAGACGAAGTTTCATGAATAGTATGCATTGTTACGCCTAACATACTTGAAATATATTAAGCCATCGGCCGATAACTGCAATGAACAGTCAAGTGTTTTTATAAGCAAACGTCGTATTAAAATCAATATCTGGCAATAATGTATTCGGATACGTCGGAACTCTTTAAGACTAAACTATATGTTATTTTCTGATAAGGCCACAGCCAGAAGGGAAAGCGTCGTAAATATTGCCCCATACTTTTTAAATGTATACAGACTTACTTGTGGATGTGAATAACTGCAGTTTCTGTTGAGACTGTTTATTAAAGACTAATTTGAATGCACATCTTTGTGTACAATAAACTGATTACTTATATCTATTGTATTTACTATATTACTTTCATTATCTTTCCAATATCCTACCACTGTGTCCTTCTCCACATTGTATCCACCGATTGTTGTGGATTGTGAAGTGGAGTGAAGTACAAAGACAGGAACATGGGAAATGTAACGCAGTGTTTCCATGACGACGGCTTCCATCAGTGGACACTTCTTCCGGTCTGAGAGTCTTGGATTCCGGTCCCGTCCAATGACCTCATCTACTTCTCTTTGCAATAATTTTTGAAGTTCTGGTCTTTTTGCAAGTATTTGAATTGCGGATAATAGAGTTCCCCGTGTTGTTAAATATCCTTAAAGTAACAATATGCTTGTTTATCAGAAATATTTATATGGTACGCATTTTCGACAATGTTTTTGCGCTTTTAAGTTGCCGGGATAGTTATTATTGGAGTACCGATGAGTGGATAGTAACACATAGAAATTCACAAATAAACACATGTGTTTCTAAATGCGTATGTTTGAAGCAAATTTGTACATATTTTAATGACATATAAACGTCTACTACAATTTTCAGATGAGTACCACGAAAATCGTTTGAATTTGATAACTACAAAAATACATGTAAATACATGTACGTATAGAGCAACTTACCAGCTCCTGCAAGATTAAAAAGTATTCCATAGATGTTATCCTCATTTATACACGGTTCCCCATTTTCGTCTTTTTCCTCCGTCGCTTCTCTTAGCGTATGATAGATTCCTTTTTCTTCGTTATCCTCTTTCTGTGGTTACGATTTAAATATTTATCATAAAGAAAATCATTATGGATTTTTTTTTCAAAAAAATATTTCATTTTCAATAGAAACTGTACTTTATTACCGATCAAATCTTTGATATGAGAAGAACATTGAATTGTATACCTGTCCGGAGAAATGGTCGTAAAGGTTACATCATTTAGTGCCTTCCATTTTAAAATGAAGTTAAGAATAAAGATGATGTAATATTTAACTGGAGAGGTTTTTTTGATAACTCTAATCAAATCATTTTAGTTACGTGATAAAATTTTGTGAAGCCCGAACGGTGCCTTAAAAGATTTAATCATTTACCAACCAAATTCATATCCAACTGAACTTTTTAATATTGCTGTTCATTATTTATATTTACGTTAAAGATAGTAAAACCGCTCAGAATCAAAACCATAATTGTCTATTTATTTTTTAATACATGTAATACAAACGTAACACCATAATGCTTAGCGATGACCGTTGTGACGTTAAAAATATTGCCTTTGCACTGTTGAAAAAGTTCACCCAGAAATATTTACACTTGGAAATATGTTTCTGTATATGAGTCTACATAATAGCAAACACGTTCGTTCCTGTGTCCACTTTTTATATGATGTCAAAATAATTACCGCATGCGTTTTTCGTTTGACGGTTGTATTAATGTAAACGTAAAAAAACACGATTATTCTTAAACGTAAATATAAGTTATAAACAGCAATGTTAAAATGTTTACCGTGATATGAACTTGGTTGGTTTGTCATCAACGAAGTTCATATCCCAGTGAACTTCAGCTCAAGTTTATTTCTTAAATACACGTTTTTGAACTTTTGAACTTTTTTTTTATAATTTTCTAAATTTTTCGATTTGAAAATATACTTTTGAAAGCATACTTGCAAAGGAAATAAAATAAAATTGTTGTTTTGATATTATTTTGACTTTTAGGTGAAGGTTTATAGATGAGACAAATACACTGTACCGATAATGTTTCCAGGGTATCCAAAATTCTTTGATGCACGCTTTTGACTTCATGAAAAATCAGTGACATTGGTAGAGGAAGAAACCGGAGAAAGGGGGCAGCACTGTACACTGCATCCGTCCCCGGACTGGACAGCCGATTCCCTAACTCCTCTTCTATCTTCATTAACGGCTGCAGTGGTCCTTCTCTGCCAAACCTTCGACCTATGAACTATTAAGAAATCCCACGTGATGATAAATTCTAAACGAATCAATTCTACCTCCTTAAACAAGAGGCCCATGGGCCACATCGCTCACCTGAACAACAGTTCCTTGTAACATTCTATTTCGCAGCATATGCTATTTCTATTCTCTTCTCTTCTCTATTCTCTCTATTTCTCTTCAATCGAATAAATTCTACTATTTTCCCTCTATATATTTTTGTTTTTGAAAAATTCAACATCAAGTCCATTTCTTTAGAGAGAGACCTTTTGAAAATATTCAAAAGTGTGTTACATGATTGAAAATTTTCTTTCATTCTACATGTCATTTTATATTTTATAACACAAATGATACATATGATATAATTGTATTTAAAAATACAGTTTTTAATTTTTTTTCTAAGTTGAAGCCTATAATAATGTGTTTCCAGCATACATCGAAATTCAAAATACTATTCAATTTTTGCCACAATCTTTGTACAGATAAATAATCAAATATAAGGTGCTTAATGTCTTCCTTTTCACACGGACAGAATTCACATTTTGCATTAGACCTTGATTTACATTTGTATTGAAAGAAATTACAATTCAAAATATTATTTAACAACTTATAATTTAATTCACTAAGTTTTTGTCATACATGTTCTTTACCTTGCTCTCATAAATATCTATACAATTTTCTCTGCCTGTTTAATGTAGATTGGTAGCAACGTGGTTTGAATTTTTTATGAAGCAAGTTTACATAGTAAGATTTACATCTGTTATCGAATATATCAAATGTTCCCTTATGAAAATTATAAACATTTCTTTTCAGTATTTTTGTATAAAAAAAACACTTCATATCAAAACGCTCACTTTTTTCTTGATTATTTTCTTTAAAATATTGTATTCACACAACCAATTAATTTTTTTCTTTAGATCATTTGAAAGTTCTTGTAGTGTTTTGAATTCACCATTTTTGTTGAATAAATCTTTGCCATACAAAATTTTACTCATTACGCAGTTTTTAAAAAATAATGATTTTCCCTCATGTTCAAACAGAGTATTATTCAACAATGGTTGTTGTGCAAATGTTACATTTGAGAGTTCAGATATATTAATTAACCGTTTACATTCATTACAACAACACAGCATTTCTTTATACACAGTAGGTAGATTTAAAAACCATCCAAAATTTTCAATTTTTCTTTCAGACATTGATAGTAAATAATCAATATCTAATTCCGTGTTTTTTATATACCCTTGAAATATATTATTAAGCATGCAAGATTCATCTACAAGTCTTTTTACCTATGATGCTTTTATAGCCTTAAGTTTCAGTTCTATATCTACCAGACCTCAATTTTGCCAATTATTGTATCTCGTTTTATTCTATCTCTTTATCCCAAATAAAATTGAAATGCTACATTTAATCTTTTCAAAAATTCTTGATTAGTGATAGGTAAAATCGACCCTACGTAAATCAGTTTTAAAATAGCTAGCGAATTTACTATACAAGTTTTTCCAAAAATAGTTAGCTTTCTTTTTTTATCCAGGATTCAAAAAGTTTATCCATATCATCGTATTTTTTTCCAATTTAAATAAAAATATTGTTATTTATCATGTCCAATATAAATTCCTAGACATCTTGACATCTTACAGCATCGTTTGTGACATTAATCTCGCCAATATTAAAATGTTTATCTTTAAGTTTTCCAAGAAGTATACATTATATAAATAGTGCCTGCTTGGGAGGGTACCAGTTGAAAATGACACCCCGAGAAAACTATTGTCAACCGACGCGAAGCGGAGGTTGACAATGATTTTCGAGGGGTGTCAATTTCAACTGGTACCCTCCCAAACAGGCACTATTTATTTTATTATACTGAATGTCTTAATTGTATAGCAAATTTTACTGCTTTTATATAGAAAAGACGTGAGTTCTACGGCGAACCGTACGCGCATAATTTACGCGCATGTAACAATTCGTTCTATCGGCCCGTTGCCAAGTGTGTTGCTAACGCTGAGGGTATGGGAAAGGATTGTCAACTGCGTCTAAACCAATCAGATTTCAGTATTTAACATGAAAGTATAATAATGTGTTTTGTTTAAGTTAACTTTGGATCCAGCATGATCACAGAAAGATTTTACTGTTTCAATGGCTTTGTCCAAGGAGAGCATGTCTCTAAGTGCTAAGGTAACATCATCTGCATGTTGTGGATTTTTTATTGCTGTACTCATATTTGCAGTTTTTATACCCTTTATATCATTATGAGTTTTAAGTTTTATTGCTAAAATTTCTGCAATTAATAAATACAATAAAGCTGAAATAGGACATCCCTGTCTTATACCACGCGACATTTAGCATGTTTTTGAAATCCAGCCATTGTTTTTTATTCTAAAAATTGGATAAGTATACAGTATTTTACCCATGAAATAAAATTATCTCCAAAATCAAATTTTTTAATCACTTTAAATAAAAAGTTCCATTCTACATTATATAAACGCAATAATTTTGTAGTCAGTGTTTGTCAAACTAAGAGGTCTGTAATTTTTTTTTAGATTTTTCGTATCTCTTTTTTTTTAAAAGAACAGTAATTAATGATAAACGTTGTGAGAATGACAGTTCTCGTCTTTCAAATATTTGCATTATCACCTCATAAAATAAAGGACTAATATGTTTCTAAAAACATTTATAAAACTCACTTGGTAATCCATCTAACCCAGGAGATTTGCTATTTTTCATGTTATCCATAGCTTCTTTGCATTCTGCGAGTGTAGGTATAGAATCTAGCATATCTTTTTCATTCTTTTTTTTAAATTTGAACAGTTCAAATCCTCTAAATAATTTAATATTTTGTCGTCTTCAAATTTTTTTGTTTGAAACAGATTTTCATAAAATTTTGACATTTCTTCTAAAATATCAGAATTAAATGTAAATGTTTCATTTCTTCTATTTAACTCGTATATGGTATTATTTGTTTGGTGTTTCTTTATAGTCCTAGCAAGAAATTTGTATTTTTTTCACCTTCACTTATCCATTTTCTTCTAGATCTAATTTGTGCTCCCTTAGCTATTACATCAATAATGTATCTAAATCTGATTCTAATCTTTGATTTAAATTCATGTCCATTTCTGAACTAGATAAGTTTTCAATTATATAATCTATTTCTTTTTCTGTCGATTTTATCTTGTATCTTAAGTTGTTTTTAGACTGTTTGGCATATATTATAGAGAAATCCCGAACTTTCACTTTAAATAGTTCCCATTTCGAAGAAGCGTCTAGAGTATTACCTAACTGATTAAAGATATGATTAATACCTTTTTTATAATCTCCTTTATCTAAGTGAGAGACATTTAATTTTCAGTAGCCTGAACCTAGTTCTAATGTATTGAAATTGGCACATATTTTTAAATAACTATGGTCACTTATTCTTGTGTTATTATTAAGCGTTCCCGGTACGCGCCTTACAACGCAAGTTTTTATCTGGTTTAGATTAAGGTAAGGTTTGCGGCTTGCAATTTTTTGGAATTGTACCAAAGTTACATACCATTTTGTTCACTATACTAAAGTCTTTTTTCTCATGAAATTCAAATGATTTTGCCGGGCCCGTTTTATAACTACAAAAGGTCAAAGTTCATTATTTCAAATGTTCATGTTGATAAAATGTAAATAATTTCGTTAAAAATAGGTACATTTAATATGTGACTATTATAGGGGTTATTTATGTTTTAAATGTTTGAAAATGATGTTACTATGTATATCATGATTCATTTTTTAAAATTCCCAATAAACTGTTTAAAAATAGAATAAAATGCAACAAAAGTCTTAATTTTAGACTACTATTATGTAAACTAAAACATCTTATTTCAAACCTTTCCAAGTCCACCGATTTCGGGAAAAACGTATCTTAGTATATGTGTAATCTGGTGTTTCTAAAACACTATTCAAAACAATATGATGCGGACTTCGGTTTTGTAGATATTGATAAAATGCTTGTGTCCTGTTATTTTTTCATTGAAACTACAAAACCGCGCGAAATAAAAAAAAACTTAAAATCACTTATGACGTCATATAAATTTTGACGTCATAGCTGAAATAAAGGAGAGTTGGTGTTACGTCATAATGAAAATATGTAAGTTATCTCCCTGTAATCGCAAACCTTACCTAAAAGATAATCAATTCTGCTTTTGGGGATATATGTTAAACTTTGGACCCCGCCTGGGGCCCCCGTTTTGGTCCGAGGGTCACGATTTTTATAATTTACAAGATTTTGTGTAAATATTGGCATTTCTGGTGCAGTGGTTCTTTAGAAAAAAAATTTAATTTAAAACATTTTTAACGTATTTCTATGCTAAACTTTGAACCCCGCCTGGGGCCCCAGTTTTGGCCCGAGGGTCACGATTTTTACAATTTAGAATCTTCACTATATAAACAAGCTTTTATGTATATATTGGCATTTCTGGTGCAGTGGTTCTTGAGAAGAAAATTTTTAAACATTTTTCACATGTATTTTTATGTTAAACTTTGAACCCTTCCGGGGCCCTTGTTTTGGTCAGGGGGTCACATTTTTACAATTTGGAATCTTCACTATATAAACAAGATTTTGTGCAAATATTGGCATTTCTAGATCTGCTGCAGTGGTTCTTCAGAAAAAAAAATTTGAACATTTTTCCAATGTATTTCTATGTTAATTTTTGAACCCCGCCTGGGGCCCCAGTTTTGGCCCGAGGGTCACGATGTTTACAATTTAAAATCTTCGCTATATATACAAGCTTTTGTGTAAATATTGTCATTTCTGGTGCAGTGGTTCTTGAGAAGAAGATTTTTAAAGACACACACCCTATACTCACTGTTTCGCGATTATCTCCCCTTTAGAAAGGCTTACGCCCTTTATTTTAACAATTTAATATCCCCTTTCCATAAGGATGCTTTGTACCAAGTTTGGTTAAATTTGGCTTCGTAATTTTAGAGAAGAAGTCAAAAATGTGAAAAGTTTACAGACGGACAGACGGACGGACGGACGACGGACAGCAGGTGATCAGAAAAGCTCACTAGAACCTTCGGTTCAGGTGAGAAGAACAACTTTAAAAAGCTTATACACTGTACTCAACATATCCATACATCTATATCTAGTTAAAATAGGACCGAATGGTTTTTTGGGTTTTTTTGCATTTCCTACTGTGTCACATCAATATTCTTTGAATAACAATTTACGTATCTTTTACTTTATTCATTGAAATTGATGTCCTCGAATATTAATGAATTCGCATAATATAAAATGAAGACTGAAACTTTGTAAGTAAAAATTATAGTTTAAAGTTTGCAAAAAATTGAAAACAAACAATGTAAACAAAAATCTTACCAGAGTTCCTATTGTGCTTAATATGAACTCATCCACAATTTCGAATGGATTAACATTTGCTGAGTTAGTGTCTTGCACTTTTCCTTTGAAATAGAGTAGATTTTGTAGTACTTGGTTTTCAAGGGAAGAGATACCCTCTCCATATGTATGGAGCAAACGGTGGACAAATTTCCTGCGTTTTGTCCACGGCGGGCTAGGTGATGCAAATATGACATCGGTATAGTTTCGAATCACATACTTCCCTACAAAAGTCGGTGGACGAGCAGCACTGATTGTGGCACAAGGTTCTTTGAAAAAGGTTTCCCGCAAAACATCCACTGAATTGATGCAAAGGAATTTCTTGCCGAGCATTTGGAACTGGAAAACATCCCCATACTGCTGTGTCCATTCATACAGTTTCTCGTGTAGCTTTGAGATATCTACTTCAAAGATCACGCCAAAAAAGGGATATCCCTTAGGCCCAGGGGGACCTTGCTTTTCGCCGAAATAAGTTTGAATTGTTATTTTGATACAAGCAATTAAAAGAATCACGCCTAAAACATAAAACAACATTCTGAAATTTACTCCAGAAAAAAGACGTAGGATAATGTTTTTGCAGAAATTCCACACGTGGTCCTTGTTTTTAATCAGATATTGTTTGCTTCAAAGGCTGATGATTTTCTACTGGAACAAAAAAGAAAGTATTTAGTTTTAAAAAGTAACAAAACATGTTGTTGAAGACTGTGGAACATGCCACATGGCAGTTAAGATTGCTGGACGGTCGTGGTCATTTTTTTTTTTACAATTTATACATCCTTAATATGAAGAGCTCTCTATAAATATATAGAAAATATTTAAATTTTAAATCTAAAATGTTTTAATTCATTCTTTACTTTATGATAGTTTATGGTCAAACACGTCGATTTTAAAATTTTAAGGCAAATCTGGTGGTTAGGTTGTTGACCACCAAGCATCAAAACGAATTTCAAATACACGCGAGTACTACATGTAGTTCGAATACTAGCTACACGAGTTACTATACTGCTGTGTTTACTGATCTTATTATTTTAAAACAATAACAAATAACACTTACACCGATATCGCATCAGTAGCAAAGTAAACTCTTCCTTTTCACAAACTATCATGTACAATCTAACTTGTGGCGTCATCTATTATAAACAACCTGTTGTCATTCTAAATATGCCAGGATGTAGCAATATTTCGTTCTTGGCTCAACAAACGTAAGAGACGATAAGATGAAATATTGATAAAGGATCTCTCATGATTTAAGATTGTTATTTAAGTTTTATCTTTGAAATTGAGTTAACACAAATGTTTAGAGATTGTTTTCATAGAAAGCTTTTATCATGATCAATAAATGTGCACTTAATTAAACAAGTCGATAAATATGACTGTACTCAGTTTAAACACATCCATGATTTCGAATGCAGAAACATTTGTTTTAGCTTCTTGCTCCTATCATTTAACATTTTTTTACGTTTTGTCAAAGAATTTCGCAGGCTTGCGGGGACGTAATTTCGTGAATCATATACATACAAAGAAAATAAGACTTTATAAACCTACTTTATTACTTCGTGGAGGATGTTATTTCGAGAATAAGGTACATGTACCATGTTATAAACTAATATTTTGTTTGTACGCAATTTTAAATGGAAAATACCGAAAATAAAGAATAAATAAGGATGGAACTTTCTTAGTTAATAATACATTGTCACTGCTATTCTTAGCATAACTACATTTCGACTTTGAATCTTATAGTTCCAAAAGAATTTCGGACGGTTTCTTCGAGTGTCTGTGTGCGTCTTACAATTGGAAAATATTATGAAGTCAGAATGTTTTCTACACGTTATATATATATATATATATATATATATATATATATATATATATATATATATATATATATATATATATATATATATATATTTCAGAGAAATTCATGTTTAGCATTATCTTTACGATATTCACAGATAATACTTTTTAGTTTTTACTACATTTATTTTCGTGATAAATTGAAGAGCACTGCATCACTTCAAATCTAAGTGGCTGTATCTAGATTACTATACATGTAAATTAGATATAGTACTTAAAAATGTTTTTTTATATCATCGCGGCTAAAAAGATACAGTGTACACCTTTTGGAAAAATTGCTATAACGAATAGTAAATGATATACAACTAAAAATTGTGAAATGCAAATCCATACATTTAAACCTAAATGAAAACAAGAATATGGTCTATAACTAACTAACTGTATGTCCTAAAGGTCAATATGAACAAAACATCCTCTATTTTTTCCTACTCTTTACGGAAGTGAACAGTAGTTCTTTCCGGGTGCAATGTAAGTACACACATAATGTCGTTCATACGAGAAGATACGATCATATGAGTTTCTTCTTGCACTTCATTTTCTTAAATAGTTGCAAGTAATGTTAATATATGTATGCATGTCCGTTACAGAAAGTTTAAGTTTTTAATTTAAACTCAGAGAACTTAAAGAAGATACATCATGGTAAATAAAATTCTGCTTATATTCCTTTTTCATTCATCCATCATATTAGCATTTATCATTGTTATCAAAATAATATCTACAACACGCAGTATTATATGAGTATATATGACAAAGTTGTTAATTGAACGAAATACATATTTTATTTTAATAAAGTAAGGAACAACATATACTGCATATCTTGCTATTCTTAGTTGGTCGTATGACACACGTATCAGGTGTTCTCCAATCACCGCTTTATAGCTCTGTGAAAATAAGATTGGACAGCGTTTGAAATAAAAAGGCAGATCAAACAACAAATACATGAGATTGAACACTGTAAACAATCATAAAGTTACATACCAAAACGCATGCCTAATGCCGCTCCTTTGATATTGGCCAGTGTATTATAACCATTAACTGCGTATCCACCACAACCCCCGAAATGCATCTCAAACTGCATGAAGTAGGACTTAGGAAGGTGACGAGCAGGATCCACTTGCACTCCAACATCCAGCCATGTTTTCATCAGCGGCGTGTAACAACACCTTTTGTAATATCCAACCGGAGGTTTGTTTTTAGGGTTAAAATAAAAGGTAAGATAGCTGTTTGGATTTGCATCACAGTTGACGAACGTCTGATCAACATTGTTGACTTTGTAGCCCTGCCTGGTCTTGGCCTTTGCTGTGATCTTCTCCAGAAATCCAAGGTAGAGATAAGGCCCCATCCTTTTAGCATTAATGGGAGTTTTATATCCAGTAGCCGAATTATACTGGACACTCAATGGCTTGTCCGCATACGGAGTTATTTGCTTCAAAATGGAGTCATACTGCTTGTTCCCTCGTAGATGTCGGACCACCACTTCAGATTTGATTTCAAAGAATTCGTTAAGTTATATTTACAGTACATTTTTTCGTTTGTAAGGTATTTATGGTACAGAGTGGCGGGGCAGCCGAGTCGCATAGCGACGAGGGTGCCCCGCCTCTCTGTATCCATAAATACCTTACAAACGAAACAAATGTATCTGTAAATGTTTTGTGTCATGGTTAATTTGCATAATCGCACGCGCTATGACGTCGTAAAGTCCATCCTTGTAGGGGCCTATAGCACATGGTTTGTGAAAGTGCGCAGTAAGTTTTCGCCGCCGACACGAAATGGCCGAAATGGAGGTGCCTGACTTTTTAGAATTCTCTAACGACATCGATGATAAAACTTTATCACAAATATGTGAGGCGGTTGAGAATGAGGAGTACACTATCGACGGATTGGGCAACATGAGTATTTCACAGACAACTCGTGCATCGTGTCCCGATGAGAACGCTCCCATGGACATCGACGTTGGAGATTTTGATATTGTTGGAATTCTCGATAGCCTGTTCAAAGAGGAAGGTATGACTGAAGTGCCCCCAGAAAATCCACCGTTACAGAGAAGATTTGCTGTCCCTATTGATGAAAATGAAATTAAACTTCTCACGGAGGATCAAGAGTGCAAAAACACCAAGGCAAACACTAGATGGGCCTTCGGCGTGTGGAAAAAATGGCGGGAGGAGCGAAACGGACTTTCAACTAGTACTGGAAATTTTATCCCTGAATTGTCAAAAATGGATGCGACATGCATGGATTTCTGGTTACAGAGATTTTTTATGGAAGTTAGATATCAAAAGGGTAATGAATACACACCAAAGTCATTATACTATCTTGCATGCGGTTTGCTTCGACATTTGCGTGACATTGAACTATTTGGAATGAACTTCCTTGACCATAATGACGATAGATTTGCACGAACTCGCAAGGTACTCGACGCCAGAATGAAAAGCCTTGTCGGTCAAGGAATAGGAACAACTACGCGACAGGTTTACCCCATATTGCCAGAACAAGAGGACATGTTGTGGGAAAAAGAAGTATTGGGCAGCAGTTCCGCTAAGTCCTTACAAAACACTGTGTTTTTCTACGCATGTAAAGTGTTCGGTCTTCGTGGATGTGATGAACACCGTGAACTTATGTGTGAACAGTTTATCCTAAACTCCGACGATCAAGGAAAATTCATTCAGTTCGTGGGCAGACAAAGCAAAACCTACCAAGGAGGACTACGGCAGACGCAGCTGAGCAATAAGAACATCAAGCATTACTGTACATCGGGTAAGTTTCATTCCATTAACCCTTTTAAAAGTTTATATATAGTACATTTTAATGCATACTGCCATACGCGGATCAAGAGAATTGTTTTTCTGTGGGGGGAGATATTCATTTCCATACACCCCTTCTAAATCTCTAGATCCGCGCATGGTTTGTGTATATTTTATTGTATTAATCTTTTCCTCAATTTATAATGTTTAATTACAGGTGAAAGAAGCCTAGTATATACTATTTTCGACTTGTACCTAACAGCATTGGGCAACACTGGAATCTTTTACCGACGACCTTTACCCGGTCCTGAGATTAGATATAGTACCCAAGCACTTGGAATTAACAAATTAAAGTCTATGATGAAGGAGATGTGTGCAGCGGGAGGCCTTAAGGGTAACTTCACAAATCACTCGGGGAAAAGAACATGCGCAACACAGATGTATTTTATCCGGAATCGACGAACAAGAAATAATGTCGCGCACAGGCCATCGTTCCGAAAAAGCAGTTCGAAAGTACAAGAGATCATCTGATGAAATACAAGAAAAAGTGAGCTCTGTCCTGGATCTACCAGTACCTAAAAAGGTTAAACCAGAGTCAACGCCTTCAACATGTACTACTGATGAGAATATGTCTGCAACGAAATTGTGTGCTTTTGTACCCCAACAAGGCCGAAATGCATTAAAAGAAATATCCGAGAATTCTTCAACATATTTCCAAAACTGCCAGATTTCATTCAATTTTAATTGATTTGTGTCTTGTTAAATATTAAATTTTCTGTGTTATCGGAGCACATGAATGCTTGATCTTTTAAGCATGTATTATTTTCAATGCACATATCAGTGCTGGAACTTTTCATTACTTAATAAAATTTTGTTTGGTTTTCTTTAAATTAAAATGATTTTTAAAAATTGTGTGTTTCATGTTTGTGACATGGAAGTTATTGTACAGTACTGTGGAAGTTATTGTATAGCCGAGCCCCGCCTACTTGAAGTTATTGGATGTTGAAATTGTGCCAAAGGCTTTCTGTCTGATTTAAAGAATTGGCAACATCAAAGAAAAAAGTACCGCACCATGACACAACATCAATGATGACGTCAGTGTTTGAGACAAAGGTTAATCCGTAGGTTTTCTGAAACTCGCAGAATACTTTAAACGATTGACTTTGTTTTGTTCTGCTGTATACTAGATATTCTCCGGTTATAGGTCCTTTAGAAATAGCAATGTCTTTGCAAGAAACTGAAAATAAAATATCATTGATATATATTATTATACAAGTAACTTGATCCAAAGTGTCGGATCACGTCTCGTCGCCAGACGCGGATCATCAGATAAAACTCGACGCTTCGCGTCTCATTTATTCTGATGATCCGCGCCTGTCAACTCATTCGACGTGATCCGGCTTTTTGGATCAAGTTACTGTTACAATGATAAATTTATTATATATATAAAAAAGTTTTAATTAGAAAACTATCTTTTTAAAACCTTTGACGTTTACTTATATCACAAAGCTATTTTAAAACGAATTTTTTTTTAAAACGCGCTAAAATAAAGATGTTATTTAATGTGTACTTCGTCATCAGTTTCAGAGCGTGGTGATACGGAATCGGAAACCCCACAGTGAGGAATCCGGAAAATCGGATCACACTCTGTAAAATTGACAGCACAAGAAAGGAAAATTGATGGGTATATAATAATAAGGTAAAAATACCATTAAACTTTAGGTACGTGCATTTTTAATGTGTGATTTTTAAATTGAAAATATTATCATTATTCAATATATTAGGCATTGATACTGGAGACTTTCATTTTGAAAAAAATAATTTTTACGTTTTAAAAAATACGTAAGAGCACCATTAGGAAAACCCAAAATAAATCAGACTTCGTACATGGAACCTTTTCCTTTTCTTTGCAAAGATATCCCAAAGGACACAAACAGGTTGGTCCTCCATTCGCTATGATACATGACCTACCATGATGGCATTGAATGTCACTGCATGTTACATCTTCACGCCAAATTAAAACACATGTAAAAGAAGAAAAAAGTGGAATATTATACAATTTAACTTTCAAACTTTTTAAAGCAAAATTGTAGCAATCCATGAAGAAATAAGAGACTCACCGAACCTAAATCCAGGTACGGCACCAACAATATCAGAAAATGTTCCATGGTTAGGGACACCATACCCCCCACATCCACCCATATGCATTTCGAAAAACTGGAAGTAGTATGCAGGTATAGGCAAGCTGTATTCTTTAGAGACATCAATCCAGCGTCTCATATATTTATTGTAACTACCTCCCTTGTGATAGCTGTGAGTTTGCAATTGTGAGTTGTTATAGAAGAACGCTATGTACGAATTCGGATTGGCATCACAGTTGTTGAATTCCCAGTCCTTGGAACCAGCTCGATACCCCTGTATACTGCGTCGGGCTGCAATCGACCGTAGAAGAAACCCCACGTAAATATATTTGCCAAGGAAAGGGGCGTTCTTTGGTGTATTGAACCCTTTATTTTTGTTGATTTGCAGACTCAGTGAGTAATTGTTCTGATAACGTTTCAACTCTTCCAGAATTGTTCCGTAGCGTTTACCAGACGTCCGAAGATGAACCACTTTAATTTCATCTGTGGTGGAACAGATGGAGCTGAGATTAAACCGGCTTTCAGAATAGTCCTTTAGATATGTGTACCCATGGTTTTTTGACAAAAACTCACAAAACACAGAAATCGGCTTCCTTGTATCTTGAAAGATGGTATATTCCCCGCTTTTGCTTTCCGGCTTAATCAAAAGGATATCCTTGCACGACCCTAATCAAAAGAAAAACATGAAAGATTAAAAGCATATCTTTAAAATGACTTTTTTAAATATGATTAAAAATTATCAAAGTAGATTTTTTTTAAAATAATTCATCATGTAAAACGGGGGTCGAGCATTATGCAAACTAGTCCTTTCCTTTGCAGTTTAATAGGTGTAATAAAATATAAAATAATTTCCTTCTCCATATCTGGATTTTGTAAGAAGTGTGGCAATATATGAAATATTTGACGTGACGACCAAGATACGGTATTTGGATACTGTATACAATCTAACATTACATTACAGTGTATATACTTACTGAAATGCGTTAAGAGGTGATTTCCGGTCAGTCTGTAGCGAGAGGTGAGGGCCACATCCAAGGTGACGGGAGATTCTACTTTAAAAGAAGACTTCAGGAGTTTCCAGGTCCATGGGGTTAACTTCAACATAGATTCCACTTTGTCTGAAGGAAGGAAAAAATAAAAATATTAGTTATATTCAATTATAAAATATATGAAATTGATCTATCTATACAAAAAAATGTTATTTTTCACTTTACATTAACAAAATATATCAAACTTTCATGTTAAATACTGAAATCCGATTGGTTTAGACGCAGTTTATAATCCGTTCTATTACCCCCAGCGTTAACAACACACTTGGCAATGTGTATCACACAAATTGTTACATGCGTATAGATTATGCGCGTACGGTTCGCCGTAGAATTCACGTCATTCCTAAAGAAGCCAGTTAAAAAATAATTAAAAGTAGTAAATTTTTCTTTAAAATTTAGACAAACAGTATAAAAACTAGACACGATCTCGTTGCGAGCAACGAGGAGGTCTTCCGTTTGAATTTTAGAAGGTGAAATGACATCATCGACATTGATTTTCGACAAGAAAACATTATCTGGAAAAAGGAGTGAAGTGCTAATGCTTTTCTGTATCGCTTTTTATAAGTTCTCTTACGTTGCTTTTTTAAATACTTGCATTTCTCCTAACTGAGATAGAAATGATGAAACTTTTTACCTCTGACCCATAAAACCCCTAATTAGATAACGCATAAGTAAACCATTACATTGTTAGAATATATAAGCGTTTTATACCTAATTTTGCTTTTATAACCTTTCACAAAATATCTCTCAGTAAACGGCTACAGATAAAAGACTTTAAAGCCCTCTGGTCCCTTAATTTGAGGGACCAGCCCCTTTTTCATGATATCAAATAAAAGGTTACTGTATTTATTTCGAAACACAGTTTGTTTAACAAGTGTTTATAGCCTTTCACAAAATTTCCCTCAGTTAAGGGCTATAGATAAAAGACTTTAGAGCCCTTTGATCTCCTAATTTTAGGGGTCATTCCCTTTTTCTTCATATCAAATGAAAGATCGTTTGATTCTTAACACGTTTTGTTCAAAAAGTGTTTAGAAATGTGTTACCGTTCTTGTGACTATGGGAAAGAACGTTTTAGGGGCCGATCCCTTATCTTCTTTTAGGGGCCGTTTAACGAATTTTTGAAGATTGCATATTGTTAAGTACATCATTTTGTATATTACTGCTAATAAATTATGCAATGACATCTATAGCCAAAAAATCATCCATTTTCACAAAATATACTTCTTATGGTACAAAATCCACTCAAAATTACACTTAAATGAGAAATCTAAAAATACCATGTAGTCTTGAAGGTGGCACGGGACAGTTTTTTGATACAATTCATTGTAGCCAGTGGATGCATTCTTCGGAACTCTGTAACTAGAATTTCCTCAGTTCCCATTCAGCACAAATACCTTTAATTCACTCTTTATAAGGCCAATCACCACTTTCTGAAGAAAATTACTAGTCAAAACCTGTAACATTTTCTACATACTGGTTTTTATGAGATTTTGACCCTTTCACATTTTGCTAATTTTTCATGATTTTTCATGAAAAGCTTTTTAGACCTCCCCTAGATAGAATGTTCTATCGTTAAAATGACAGATGTCCTACGGACCCGGTTTAACGATAGAATTCGTCCCATATACTCGCTTCGTAGCAAATAAAAAAAATATATCGCTATATCTCGCCTAAATTTTCATATGATTGGTCTCAAATACCTACAATGTTACTCTTTTATAATCCCATTTTACCTCATAAACTACTTTTGTAACAAAACCACTGCCACTTGTAACATCACATTTGAAAATTCGCTGTTTACGGTCGCCATGTTTACGATAAAATCCGAGATATTCCGAGTACGATTTCCGACAAAATGGCAGGCAAATTCAAACGTGTATATTAACAAAATGCCTTAGTACGACTAATTAAATGGATATTTTGTGGACTTAACTACATATGCATGTTCAAAAAGGTTTGTAATGAATAAAAATGTGTTTTTCCCCTGCAGATTATTTTTAACAGACTTAAAATCGACGCGAAGCAGATCCGCTTCGCGGCTGCTACATTGCAAGTATATGGGACGAATTCTTACTGTGACCTGAGCGTAGCCTGGTCACGGTAAGATTATTCTTTCTAGACCCCCCCCCCCCCCAGCTAATTCCCTGCAAAGGGTTGACCTTCCGTACCGTGTGCATGTTACACCATCGCATGTCAGAAACTTACCGGTGTATAGGTTACAATGTCCCATCCAGCTTCTTTTCGTGTTATTTTACCTCCCGTCTGTAACTTGCGATTTCACTGTGTAAAGTCAACACAACAGTCATAGCCGCAGGTTTCGCATTTTACTTCTGATTCTCATGTACCTAACATATGGGGCCTACATATCGCATATCAATTTCAACAATTGACATCCCTCTAACTAATGATAATCATTAAAGATCATTTCATGAATTTTAGCAACACCCATAAGCCTTCAAGTACAGCAATTCTTATTTTTACAAAAATCCGAAACTGTCCCTTGCTACCTTAGATCATGACATCATCTTTATTAAATAACCCGTACGTAAAATGTAATCATATTGAATTAACCTGTACAGTAGCATTTCGTTTGGTATAACCAACACCGTTTTTATACAGTTGTTTATATAATATATACTAATATAGAGTATTATTAAATCACAATATGCTAAACAAGAGTTTAAGTAAAATGGCTGTTCAACATGCACGTGTGTAATGCCGATTTAAAAATAGAGTAGCCATATGGCCATATTTGAACGGTGGATATAGGGAAGGGGGGGGGGGGGGGTCATCGCAACAAGTTGTTACATATTGTCTATTACGGAACTGTAAGTAATAATTATTATTGAATTATCATCATTACCAAAGAATCATCAGTTTGGATTTAAATACACACATGCATATATTCATATAGCTGGAATATTTACTGGAGGAATTAAATTGCCGTCAAGTCTGTGTGTTCATTCGATAACTAGTTTTTAAACACCGATCCAAAGTATAATATAATTATGTAGTTGTTACAAAACATATGTCATAAACGTCATTTGACCCACTCCCCATAGATCTATATCAATGGATGAGTTCATTGAATGATTCAAACCTCAGTCGTTGCGTGAATGGTAAAGCAGGACTTCGCGCCATAATATGTCCCATTCATAGTTTTTGCGCGCCGATTAGTGGACGAGTCCAAATTGGGATCATGAGAATACTCCAGAGCACACCGTGTGTACGTAGCATCGACGGGGGGGGGGGGCTGCTACCCCCACTTTTTTTGCAGCAGAAACTTTTCTTAACATTACATAAAAAATAGAAATATCGTGAATTTGCCCGCCCCCCTCCACTTTTGTCGGAGCATGTAAAAAATGAAATTCTAATTGAATTGAATTGGAATTACAATTAGGGATTTCTAACGTGATTTTGAGAATTCACCTTTTTTCAATTGCTTGTCTGGATGTTTCGGATGAAGCTGCCTCTACACACTTTCAAAAACAATGTTGTATGTGCTTGAATATCCTTTCCTATTTCTTATGGGAAATAAAATCAAATGCCTTTCAGTTGATTTTGCAACTTAATATAACAAATAAAATTTAAAAATTTGACTGCTTTATCTTCCGCTTTCAAGCTTACATGAAATTATTTGATTCCTCGATTAATTAGAATTTATGAAATCATGCGCGGATCTAGAGAGGGGGTCGGAGGGGGGGGGGGGTCCCGACCCCCCCCCTGGAAAATGAAAATTCATTAAATTTACATAGTAAAATTATCGAAAATATGCCTCAGACCCCCCCCCCCCCCCCCGGCAAACACAATTATCCTCCGGACCCCCTCCTGGAAAAATTTTCTGGATCCGCGCATGGAAATAATTTAATTTCAAGTGATATACATGTACATGCACTAGATGGAAAAAAAGACTGAAATTTCTTCTTAAATGCACGTTCCGTTTATGAATTTATGATCAGCAAAGAAAATTAAAATTCATTCCTTATAAGATAGCCAAATTGATACATGCATATGCTTTCATTGAATAATTTTGTTTAGTCAGGCAAGCTTTTTGGAAAGCTATCACTTGTGGTATATAACGGGATGTTTTGCACGTAAACATGTAATGTCCTCTTGATCCCGTGATGTTCCACATTATGTATATGAAACATATACATGTAAATGTAAAGTAAATAGACCACGATATTTATGAAATTAATATCCTTAAGAGTTTTTGTTCGATATAAAATATTATTTGAAGTACATGTCATAACACATTAATTTTACTAATATTATCATTAATGAAACAGTAATACAATAGATAATTGAAGTACCTATTAATTATTATCCGATATAACATCATAATTTATTCATATAATTGATTAAAAACCACTTATCTCATTATGAATTAACAATGACTATTACATGTAGCTTGTACATGTACAAGTCAACACCGTCTAAATTAGCGGGAGACTTGAGCATGCAGATAATGGCGAGACAAGTGATAATTATGAGACCAAGGGTAATATTTATATCATTTGGCTGTTAAATCTAATAAAAATTAGTGAGTAAGTGTAACGAAGTTCATAGAAATGGTTTCTTTGTTTTAAAATGTTAAATTCAGTTGTTGATATATAAAGAAGAATTGAATGACATTATGTGTCCTCTACTCGCTAGCCCCCCTTCTGCCCGAATCTAGGGCTAACAAAACTTATACACCGAATATATTAAACAATTATTCTAACAGAATAATAATGAATGAAATCATAAATGAGTTTTCTTTTTAATGAATCGCGCGACCATTCAGAAAAGGTTAAACCGATAGTGCATGTGACCGCTATTATTTTACGGCCTGAATCTAAACAAATCTTGTTTAGAAAATCATGTGTATATTACACCACTGGTTTCTTAAATTCTTCGGTGTTATTGGGCATCGATTAGTTTTATCGTGTTAGCACCTACCGCACACATGTATTATTGTAACATTTAAACTGCCTTATCTTGAACGCTTTTAAATTTTATTTTCAAAAATCGCTTTACTCCCTACACATTGCTTAACTCTCTCTCTCTCTCTCTCTCTCTCTCTCTCTCTCTCTCTCTCTCTCATAACTCAAAAAGAAAAGACCTCTCATATTTTGTTATGCAAATTAATCTTCACAGATTACAGACAAAAAAGATAAGTTGGATCAGGCATCGTGTGAATATATTTTACATTTGTTGAAGTGTGTAGTGTGAATGAACTAAATTCTGCAGCAAAATGTCAGAAATAGACACGGATAAATGTATTTATTTTTCAACTCGTACGATTGTTTGTAAAAAGTAGTATTATATTGGTGACTTTTTTTACACACTATCATTTGATTCAGTCTTAAATCAAAGGTTAGATGCATGATCTTTAACCAATATGATTAAAAACAATTATTTTACACAAAGAATCAATGGACATTTACATGTGTCATCACACAGAAACACAAGAAGCCTGTGTCTTAGACTACCGTAGATAGCTTGTCCGCTAGAGCGGCATCTCCTCGGCCACATGTGCGAGGGATGTTTTATGTAAGTGTATACACAACGTGGTTGGTTTAAAACGTTTGCAATTTAACAAATTATTTTATTTTCCAACAATAAAACTATTTTATAACATATAGACAAG
This sequence comes from Magallana ariakensis, assembly GCA_020458035.1. Taxonomy (NCBI): domain Eukaryota; kingdom Metazoa; phylum Mollusca; class Bivalvia; order Ostreida; family Ostreidae; genus Magallana; species Magallana ariakensis. Next base: position 25,371,117 of record CM035813.1, read on the forward strand.
ATCACAAAGAACACCTTTTCCAATGACAGTTATACTACCTACCATTTTTAATAAGGAAGCTAAACAGCATAACTTCATAAGTTAAGGTTAATTTTTTTCTACACTTTATTATATCGTTAAAATCGGAATTCTTTGTGTTTGCATCTAAATAAATAAACCCATGCAACACAGCAAGGCGCAAATCTTGTGTATTAGATAACAGCAGACCGCTAGCTAGTCCAGTCGCGACCTATTTTCTCGGCCGCGGGCGAGTTATCGGATGCGTAATTGTTCACATACATGTACACAGCTCGGAATCCAGCTAGATTTTAATGTTGTGCAGTATACGAATGCATTGCATAGACGTATTTTCTTTATCCGTAATGTATTTCACTAGAATTTAAACATATAGTATCTCTTTCCGTATGTAAGCTGGTAACTGTCTATGGTAGCCTTATGTCAGTTATACGCATAAAGACCTCGTTTACTATGCTAACGAGAACAGATACATGGTAACAAGTCTAGCTTTTTACACTCATATTACGCAATACCCGAACAAAATATTATTGACACGACATTGATAAGATCATAATGAGCAACTTTTCCAGCGACAGCCATATCGAAATCTGAACCGCTTTTGAGTTATAGAGCGAAAACTTTCAAGGGCTCTAGGCTCCTAATTTGAAGGTCCAGCTCAATTTGCTTGATGTCAAATGAGAGATCTTGATTTTATAAAAAAAATTTGTTCTATATGTTTTAACAAAATACTATCGAGAAAATAGATATTCAACAAAAACCAGGAAAAATTATGACGCTTTTTTAACCTTAATTTTCGAGCTAGGGCGAGCTTCGGCGCTATTGGTCAGAGAACAACATAAATACCACATGTCAGATCTACAACCTTTCGTCTACAATTCCTGAAATTTTGAACTTAATATCTTAAATCGTTTAGGAGTTTACCCCTGGACAAACCGACCCTCTAAAAATCGTTAAATTGTATATATCTCAAATCCGGAAGTGACGTCATCATTAAAAAAAATTGCAATAAGGTTCAGATCATTGTCTATCAGATCTGAAAGTTTCATGTAAATCGGCCGTGTAGTTTTGGAGAAATCGCGTGCACAAAATTTGCAAGAAAAAAAATAATAGGGAAAAATAAACCGAACGAAAACAATAAGGTCTTCCGTTGGAAAACGGAAGACCTTAAATAGTGCCTGTTTGGGGTGTAACAGTTAAAATTGACACCAACCCGAAAACTATTGACAATGGTTCGCGTCGGTTGACAATGGTTTTCTTGGGGATGTTAACTTCAACTGTTACCCTCCCAAACAGGGACTATTTATATACTGTTAACTGCTTTGACAAAGTAGAAACTTTATATTTCCTGCACAGATCTTCACATGATTGTATTGGTTGGAACTAAAATGTACTCTCTGACATTGAATAAAATGTGCCGCATGTTTGAAGTTTAATTGCTGTAGCCAAATAATAGCATGAATCGATGGTAGAAATGTGTTAACATTTTAATTTTGATTTTAATTGCATGCAGTCAAAGCGGTTTTTTTGGTCGTCGGTCGATAGCACAAAAGATTTATTGAGTTTGTTACTTTTTGTCCACGGAAGTATTCTCAAAATCATCTCTAGCTATGCTTTGCCTTGCGGATTGATCGACTCATTTATTTCAATAGACACTAACAAACCTAGTAAATAATAAACGTATGTAAACGCTTGTTTAATTTCTAGCATTAATTGATAAGTGGTCTCAGTTGATATCTAATTATATAAGCCAGGTAAATTACCTTTGATTTGGGGATGAGGTTCAACTGACAGCACAACCACAAAACAATTCCATAAACAAAACAAATCGGAAAATGTTCTACACAAAGCCATAGTGTGACGTTGTTTTACAATGAGCTCCGAGTAGGTTATATATATATATAGGTAACTAAAATGTAATATGATGTGTTTCGTGAGAAATAGGGAAATACATAGCTGTAGATTCTATTGCGGTGGATAAAGGATAATGAAAATCCCTGCTGTTCATACACATGCAAGTCCTTGCTCCAGGAAGTAAAACCTTGTGTGCTATCTTCTAGTATCTCTTCGTTCCCCAATCATCGGCTCAATAGAATAAAACGTACACGTTTTAAAAATGTTTTATTTGTACATCGTTGTTGGTTTAATTTATCTAATTTTATCGGAGTTTATTTTATTAAAATAATATTAATATAAAATCAACTCTCTGCACTTAAAACAGAACAAACAATGTAAGACTACATGTAGTCCAATTTTATCATTACTGACAAGACAGTTTCGAAATGCATCCGAGTCATTGTTTTTTAACTTCTTTTTCAATACAATAAAAATATATGGAATTTGTATTTAAATGGTTCGTAGTATTGTGACAGGGGTGCGTTCCTTTCAAGCTTCAGAGCGTCCAGAACTTGTAAATTCTGGGCGGATTTTCTCTGACCTTTCTAGAGGGGTGGTGCTGCGGGAATCATTACGTCATAAGAATGGCGGGAAAACCATATTACATGTATGTATAATAAAAACTTATAATGACCAAGTCTCATCATAATTCAGATATCACAGCCAGAATATCTTTATTTTTTCCTTATATTTGCCTTCTACTGAATATAATAATTTAAATTTTTTGATTTACAGTCCATATTTTCACTCCTTTTGTACAGGTTGTTTCTTGAAAAGTTTCTAGAGTAGCTGATCTTCCTCAATTTTTCTCAGGCGTTCATAAGCTAATACATGTTTATAGTCCGTCAATCAGTAGTTAAAGAATCATGCATGAGACTATTAAAACGTAACCACTAACGTTCAAAATAATTTTACTTACTTTTAAAATGACAAAATTTACAATATATTACAATATATTATTTACAATATAGCAATTTAAATCTTTTTCTAAAAATGTAAATATGTAATTATTTAGGAAGTATTTACGTTGATCATTAATTTAGTCTCAATTTCTTATCTAATAAAGTGCAACTTTCTTTCGAGCGCTATGGTCAGTAGTTATACTCCAAATAGCGTGTTGTTATAGTGACGCCGAATCATAATAAAATCTGGATGTAAATAAGTGTAAAATGAAATTCCATTATCGAATTTATAAAGAATACGAGACAGACATCAACATGCAGCCATTTTGGACTTTCGCCCTGATCCGTCTATGATCCTGTGTTTATTTATTTTCTTTCTATGTTTTAATATTTATGCTATTTTGATTGTTATTGGTTCGAAATTTATATTAATGAATATTGAAATGAATACAGTAATCGGGCGACATAGTGGTAATTATAAGTCTCATCCGAGGAAAAGACCCCGCGTTACCTTTTACAAAATATGACGTATTTTCAATTTCATTATGTCATGGAAAAATCATGCGAAAGAATGACAATATTAACAACGAAATACAAAAATATGTTTCTTATAATAATAGTGCTTTGATTGATTGTCATTTTGCTACATAAACTGTGAATTTATATGCAAAGTATGTAACATATTTGACTAAATTCATGAAGAAAACAATTTCCGAATTCGGCATTTTCCCTTTAATAAAATACGGGTTAAAACTCAAAGAACAGTATATTTAGTCATCAAGGTAAATTAAGAAATAAAAACGCAAAAACAACTGTTCATATTTCGATAAAACAATGCAAGAAAATGATCAGTTTTCATACGATTTTCTTGTTGTCCCCCGCCGCAACGCGGAGCGGGGACATAGAAATGCCGGGCGTCCGTCCGTGTGTCCGTGGGTCCGTGTGTCCGTGGGTCTGTGGGTCCGTGTGTCCGTGCGTCCGTCCGTCACACTTTTTTGTAAGCGCTCTCATGCCTACAAATTTTGACAGATTTTCATTACATTTATACCAAATGTTTATACACCTATTACCTTGGTCAAGTTCGAAAATCAGCATTGGTCGATACTTTTTGTTGGAGTTATGGGACTCTGACCACAATAATGACTCCGTTTTATCCAAAAATTGACCTTGTAAGCGCTCTCATGCCTACAAATTTTGACGGATTTTCATTAAATTTATACCAAATGTTTATACACCTATTACCTTGGTCAAGTTCGAAAATCAGCATTGGTCGATACTTTTTGTTGGAGTTATGGGACTCTGACCACAATAATGACTCCGTTTTATCCAAAAATTGACCTTGTAAGCGCTCTCATGCCTACAAATTTTGACGGATTTTCATTAAATTTATACCAAATGTTTATACACCTATTACCTTGGTCAAGTTCGAAAATCAGCATTGGTCGATACTTTTTGCTGGAGTTATGGGACTCTGACCACAATAATGACTCCGTTTTATCCAAAAATTGACCTTGTAAGCGCTCTTATGCCTACAAATTTTGACGGATTTTCATTAAATTTATACCAAATGTTTATACACCTATTACCTTGGTCAAGTTCGAAAATCAGCATTGGTCGATACTTTTTGCTGGAGTTATGGGACTCTGACCACAATAATGACTCCGTTTTATCCAAAAATTGACCTTGTAAGCGCTCTCATGCCTACAAATTTTGGAAAAAATGGGTGGTCGGGGTAAAAAAATGTTCCTCCCAACCTCCCCACACATTTAATTCTGGAACAGCCCTGAATGTTTGAAAATATTGCAATTTCATATACTGTGAAATCATTAGATTTCGTGGTGGTTCAATTTTCGTGGAATTCGTGGGTACCTCTCATCCACGATTTAACATCCTACACGAATTAATAAATAAGGGTAATAAAATCATATTTCCTTTGTAGGTTTTAGAGAATACACGAAATTACGTCCCCACGAACCTGTAAAATTTAAGCAATCCACGAAAATTGGCCCCCACGAAATTTAATGATTCCACAGTACAGTATACTAGTATACTGCTTGAACGGCGGGGGACCCTGGAATTCTATTCTTGTTTATCATATAGCGGCATTGACCCCGTGACGTCACAGTTCATTTCGCGCCAAGTCGGTTTGATTCAAAAACCGTTCAGCTGTGAAATCGGATTTTCTCCAAATATCTCGATATGTACTTATCCTATCGCGGTAAAATTTTCAGGATTATGCTTTTTTAAATTGATCTCCATAACATCAAAAACTGACCGGCACTGCAGGTACCCTTTAAATTTTTAGGGGGAGGGGAACTTTAGTTTTGTACAGAGAAAAATAGATGACCGGAAGTATCTAACAGCTCAGAACATGGTCACATGGATAAAAATTGCCTGAATTGTAACATTTAATGCATAATTCTTGATAATTAAAATTAGGCAATAAAGCTTTTCCTCAGTTTTATAGGAAGAAAGCCTTTTAACAGGTGTCATAAATGGTGAAAAGTGGCGGGAATAAGTTAATCATAGCATAAATGCTGTACACGGGATCGAATAGACGGTGATACCGTGTTCCTGCCTCTCTAAACTAATGCATAACTTCGTCACAAAATAAATATCTACATTGTAGCAGGCCTGTATATTGAATATGTTCGGATAACCACTAGCATTGTTTTGATTAGATAAAGATCACATAGATTTGACTCGATCTGAGCAACAAAAAATATGGTTATTAGAATATATTTATAGGTGAGAAAAAAGCCATGAAACGCACTTTTAAACTTACGCAATTTAAAACATTTTTCAAAGTGCGTTACTTTTTTTTTTATAAGTGCGTAGATAATATCGATATAAAAGCATTTTGAAAAACAATTGCTCGGGGTTTAATCGAATTACATGTACTTTTACTTTAAAATACGATAAATGTTTATTATAACCTTGTTGAGTGCAATGTGATACTTTAACAATATAAATTGATAACCGGTTTCACGTTATAAGAGTTTTCTCTTAAGCGTAGTTCAACAATTTACACATTTAAAAGAACACCTCGTGAGATTTGTATCACTTAAATACGACATAAACGGCATCATTTTAAAACTTTCATTTCTTTCATCTCTTTAGCTTGTTAAAAATTTACTCCCTTTGGATCTGGTACGAAACATTAGAAAATACAAGAACTGAAAACGAAAAACGTATAATCTAGCTATTTCAAATGGTTTAATTTTCATGCACTTATGAATAAACATCATGAGAAATATTTTTTAAAAAACCCAGGAAGTTCACTGCAACAAAAAGTCAATGCCTCATTTGTTGACAATATTTAAAGGTTATGCAATGCAACTTTTATAATGTGATTGTGAAGTGATTGATTTGGGTTGAATTTGAGAAGATAATTTATGTTAAGACACCAACATACTAGTATGTTTAACGAACCATGGTAGTAACTATTATTTGATTAGCTCGCATTTCTAATATCTACTTACTTTATTTATAAGAACTTTATTCACCTTTTCGTTTCTTTGATATGTTTATTCTACTTTGCTAAATCAGTTTCTGGAAGAAAAGATGATTGGAGGGGACCTTCCTACTGTTATCAATGTACTGGTAATTAAACTTTGTATTTGGTTTTCACCTCCTCGTCTCAAATAAATCTTAAATCTTATTCATTAGTGTTTACAAATCAATATCAAGTCATCGAAAATCGAATTCCGAAAATCATGATTTAGAATTTTTTTCAAAGTGCTTTTAGTGTTTCGATATTAAAAATGTGGATGTACCTTCCTAACGCACTTTGAAAAAATGTTCCAAAAGGGGTTGACTTGGTCACAAATTTAACGCAATTGAATTTTTTTTTTCAAAGTGTGTAATTTCCTTGAAATGCGTTGCCACAGAGCTAACAAGCCGCCATTGATTTCACGGCACATCACTTCGAACTCTCAAAACTATGGTATAATTCAGAAAAATTTAATAAACGTGTTTCTCATTATGAAGGCAGGATGTTGTTCTGTGTTGGCATAAAAAAATATTGCTTACCTGACTTCACGGAAACTTTTTGAAAATATTCTAACTTCCGAGGAATAGTTTGCCGTCGTTAACTTTATACCTTTCCTTGCAACTTTCGTTCAACTCTTTGATTTTTACGCATCTGTCATACGTTGGCTTGCTTTCATTTAAGAGTTCTCCCTGGTCGTCCTAATCAAATCCCTATGGACCCGATTGAACTTTGAAGTCTAATCGCTGCATGGTGAAAATGAATTCAATCGCTCATTACAGACGTTTAGCAAACATTCGAATACTGTGAGGATGACCTAAAACAATTATGATTCAAACGGCACGCTAAAATGAAATATGACGGATGGCAGAGGCACAAAACAAAGAAAGTATACATAAAGTGCATAGGTTAAAAGGTTTCGGGCGGCACATTTCTTGGAAGTTCAACTGATTTAAAAACATGATGTAGCGTCAGGTAAATAATTGCATTATACATGTATGTCAACACAAAATAACATTTTGCCTTTCGACAGGAAAATAACATTTATTAATTCATTTTGATTTATATCAAAGTTTTCAGAGTTTAAAGCAAGGTACCGGGAAATCAATGGCGGCTTGTTAGCTCCCTTCTCCCCTACCATACTATAACCCCCCTTTTTTATTGTTCATATTAAGTAAAATCCTTGTGATATAGATAAACTTATCAAGTCCCCACACTAGGGCAGACTAAATCAATAAACTGTCACTATTTGATTACCCAATATACTGTAGGCTTACATAAATATGTATGTGTGTGTAGTAGAAGGGGTTGATTATACCGAAATAAGTAGACATATATATGTGTATAATATGGCCTTTCAATTTTATTTTATAACAATATCAATACTGGCACAGAAAATTTATACTGCATGAAAATTTAACCAAACCTATTTACGAAATATAGACATTCCTGATTCTGATGAGGTTTTTTTTTCATGTCACCGGTGTATATAGGAAAATATTCGTCCGTATTATTTTTGCCCCTTCTGCCTTCGGGCTAATTTAAGATTGTGCGAATTCCAGTGTATGAAATTAGCTCTCTTTCAACGAAGTCTGCCTGGACCACTTCAAGACGGAGCGTGTTTGCTAGGAAGAAGGGCGAAAATAACACTGCGATGGGCGAAAATAACACTGCGATGGGCGAAAATAACCCTGTATACGGTATTGCATCATCTCACTGCAATGCCATTTTTACCTTGTATTTTGAATAGCCTGCTAACAGTGAGAAACCAAAGGTTTTGAAGCAGGGTCATAGAGTCAGAGGTCAAACCCATCAAAGAGAAAAAAAAACCTTCCGACATGTCGGTGATTCTATTGGTAACATCTACAGCCCCAAAGCTTAGCATCACACTGCATCATTCATCGACGAAACCACAAAACAAAGTGAGTAAATGTAATAGGAGTGACAAATTCTGTAAATTGTAAAGACATGTTGGTTATAGAGCATGGTCTATAGATGTATTATATATAAGTAAGACTTTTCAGTATACATTTTACATATCCAGTAGGAGATAGATGCGTTTACGTGTGGTTAAACTTACGTAAAATGTTTAGTCAACATTGATTTTTAAAGTTTGGCATCTAGCAGTCACTTTTTTCAATCAAACTTATCTCTACCTTTAAAAATATTAGAGAATGTTTGCTTAGTTTTCTTAATCAACGCATTTTGCTTCAATTGGATGCTATTTTTAATTAGAATTCTGAATATTAAATTTATTCCAGTATTCTAGTGCTAAGAGTAAAGGTAACACCATTGGATGAGGGAACGAGTATATTAAAATCTTGAATACTGAATCATTACATTTTGTTAATACATGACGGTGACCCACTCATTAGAACGATATCTAATTAAGAAATAAAGAACGAGTTTTCGTGAATGTTGCAGAATTACCTCCGAGGTCGAGTAATGTTGTTTTGAAATATAAAAGCCGAGGTGTTAGCCGAGGCTTTTATATTTCCAACAACATTTCCATACCGAGGAGGTTATCCTACAACATTCACGATAACAAGAACTTTATTTCTATTCTACTAACAGCCCAGTATTTCTACAGATCGTTTCTTCTATAGAGAGACGATCTAGGTCATTTTGACGACTGTTCCGTGTAACCCCAACGGTTTTGTTTAGTAATGTTTACATGTGTATCGATCAAAGGAATCACATGCAGACGACAGCATTTTTCTTTGGATTTTTAATACTCTACACTTATTTATAAAATAGAGTTAAATCATATTCCTAATATTTTAAGGGCAGTTTCTTACGACTATTACTACTACACGTTATATATTTTATGTAAAAACATACAGTGAAAATGTGCTAGGGAGGTCCTAGGAACGCCGGATTGATCTCTTAAAAATAAACATTTGACGGAATACACATCGTTTTGACTGGAACTAACACGTGAAATTGACATGGTTTTAAAACTTTTTACAGTTTGAAGTTGTACTTTCATGATCTAAGTGCGAGACAAATAGGTATTTCTGATCTGATAATTTACTGATGACGTTCGTGGTATTTGGAGAATAATGTCCGCGGCATCTCTTTGATCTCGGCAATAACTGTTGTAGAGTGTATATTGTAGCACAGTCCTATTTAAGGAATAAGGAATCATTCATTGAGTATTGAGATGATAATAATGAGATCGGGGCGTGGTCGAATCCAATAAAGCCCGAAGGGCTTTATATCGTATACTTATAGAAAATATACCCTTTTCCGCCCTGTGCGATATAAACCGAAAATTCGCCTACCCGTGTGATAGAAACCCTAGGGGTGTGATATTAATAGAATCATTCATTATTACGAGTGTGGGATAGTGAAATTCCACCGAGGGGACAAGATTCACGGTCTAGGACGAGGCTCTGCCGAGTCCTAGACCGTGAATCTTGACCCCGATGTGGAATTTCACTATCCCACACGAGTATATAATGAATGATTATTTTTCTCGCATTATTTTTCATTTAAAAACGATGTCTGTCAACTTTCTGTTATGACGTTAGAAAATTTACGTTCGGTTTACTCTTCCGCGTGCTTAAAATAGTGCAAGTCAAAATAAGAGCATACGACATTTTTGTACAATAAAAATACGATAAATTGTTATTAATTAAGCAAATCATGGATAATCTCAATCAATAATTTTGCATTTTCTACCAGCAGACCACGTTTGTTTACGTTTTAAAGTGGCGTAGTGATACACAGTGTAAGACAGAAAAATCTCACACTGCTGTCTCACACTGGACAAACCGATCTCACACCGGTGATAATGCGAGAAAAGATTTATATCACATCCCTCTCCGGCAATCTTCGGATGTTATATCACACCCCTTTCCGTTAATCATCGGCTATTATGACGTAGAGTTCGGTATGCGTCGTTGAATTCCGATCTCCGAGTATGACGTCAAATAGTTACGTCGACGTCGACTTGGTACACAAACAGCTGGCGCAAAAAATTCAGGGAAGCTTATTAGAGATGGAATATGAAGACACAGAGCGATTTGTTAACAATAATCATTCATTACATGATGTTTTTTATTGTTTCTTTAATATTTTCTATAAGTATATGATATAAAAATTATAACATGGCAATTTTTATATCGCATGCTATATTAGCCCGAGGTCGCTGTTTATCAGCCCGAGAGCCGTCAGGCCCGCGAAGCGGTTTATAAAAAAGCGTAAACTGCCCCAAGTTATGTTATATCGTATAACATACGTCAAAATTAAATTTATTCCTTATAATTTAATACATTTAACAAAACTAACTCTCCGTACGATTTTCATGCTTTTGTTTTAACCGTAAATGACATTTTAAACTACCCGCGCATTAGGCCTAGTACAACATCCTTAGTAACAGGTGACCCAGATTAGAACGAAGCGAAGGGTGGCGGCCATATTTGAATTTGGTGTTTGGACGCTGGTTCGCGTCTTCACAGTTTACTTCTCAAATGTAAAGGGACAGTTGTTAAAAGTAGAATTAAACATAAACTCAGAACAGAGGAAGTGTGAAGATTGCAGAGGCAGGCCTCTTAGGACCGTGGATGCAGCATACGAGGCAAGTTCATGTTTGGAGATCGACTCGGGATTGGGAAATTACCGAGCATGCTGAAAATGGATTGTTTGTATGTAAGTACACTAAGAGTGTCGCTCATTTGTTTTCTATGAGCTGTCGAGCTATCTCGATTGTAACTGCTCACAGAGGATTCATATTTACAGTTTATGTTTTAAGTCAGACATCATTCTTTAACAGTCTAACGTTATAGTATAAGGGAGGGGGGGCTATCTCAATCAGATGAAAATGATTTAATCTGTTTGCTCGTCAAATGTTTTTACGAAAAGAGGCATCAGAATATTAAAACCACACCAAAACACCATCATAAACCTAGATAGCTTAATAGTAAAGCGCTCTGAAAAGAGAGATTTGGGTGCAAATCCCTTTCTGGGTTAAAATCCTGAGGTGTTTTGGTAAATAATGCGTTTATTTTTACAATGGTATAAAATTTATTGATATTTTTCTTTATCTCTCCTTAACATACCTTGAAAAAGATTCAACTTCCCTCCTCTCATTTTGTGCTTCTTTTCGTAGAAATTCATTTTTTCTGTCTTGAAGTTGTTATAAGTTCAATTTGTGAGACATTTTTAAATTATTTTTTTTTTAAACTTGGAAAGATTGGAGCAAAATTTAATAAAAAACTAAATTATTTACATTTATTTTAAATTTATATTATGCAAATTAAAAGAGATAAACATATTCTATTTATTCACTCTGATATAGGCCTACACATGCATGCATGTGTACATGTAAGGTTTACATGTAAAAAAAAAAGTAGTTCCGGATATATGTTGTCAAGGGGGTGTGTCCCTATACCAAGGTATGTTATACAATATAATAGACATGTCCCTCCATCTGTATCAGCCAATCAAATGAGGCGTTACAACCAAAATTAAATTATTTAAAAATAAATAAACAAATCCCGCTGGCGCCCCATTTATATGTCATTTAAATGAATTGGACTGTATAATACAAAATCGATACTTAGTGTTACCACAGGCAAAGCCACTGAAAAATGTTAATATTACGCTTTGCACAATTTCGCAGCTGACGATACTCTTGAAAAACTCTAATAAATACATTTTAGACAGTATAAACACAATCCTTCAGATCTACACAATTTTCAACTTACAGTCATTCCAACAGAGCCATTTGGAAACGGGGTGAGAATATTGAGGAAATTAGAGATTAAATTTTGTGTACGCTTTTAAACGATAGTTATGCCAAGTATGTGTATAATAATAGACTTTGCAATAGTTTCCCAGGTCAATTAAGCCAAATTTCAATGAAAAAAATAATGTACAAAATTTGTTAACAAAACAAACGACATTAAAGGGTTTCGCGTTATTTCGCCTCATGTTAAAATGCGCCCCTGACGTCGAGACCAGTATGGTTGTATTACGACTTTGACATCGAGCTTTAAAAAAAGGCCATGATGTTCAGGCAAATTGAAAGTAAACCTGTGTACATTTTGTCGCTAATTTTTCTGAAGATTGTTTTGTTTACAATCGATGCATAACTTGCGGGTTGAATAAACCCAATCACTCTAGGGTCGAAACCAAACGGTTCCCTTTTCTAAACATTCCCATGATGCACTTTGGTTTGTTTTTTCGTTTGCCCAAAAAGAAATTATTTTTATTTACTTTGAATATTTCTAACTTTAAAAGGAGACCAATTCTGCTGGTGTAAATTGGAGAAAAGTCAAAACTTTCTAAGATAATTGGTTTGTATGGGAAATTATTTGATACTGTAATAACCAAAAAAAAACCCAGACCAAGCAGCTTTAAGTTTGCATAAAATCAAATCATCCGGCAATACAGATTTTTATTGAATTTTAGAGAAGTTTATGGGTCTGATAACTATAATAACTATATTCTGGTTATCTTATGAGACCGGTCGTAGTTGGCGAGAGGGATCTATGACTGATACAGAGTCCGTCAAAGATGCAGCAAAGTCTGGCTGACCTGTGATTGCAACAGGCAAGCTAAATGTTTCTAAAGCCAGAAAAATAATTGAAAGCGATGACAGATACCCAATTTTTTGATTTTGCCAAAGCTATTGGCATATTGCTTTCGGGGGTATATTATATTGAAACGTATTTTGAATGTAGGAAGGAATAGTCAATCAAAATGTCGATGTCAGTCGTGGAGTTTTAAGCAAGATACAGAGCTCATAATTCTTAGAAAATGTCATGTTCTATACCTAAACGAATATGACAAACCCTAGGAACTGTTTTATTTTCAAAACGAATTAGGAAAATTCGCTTCAAAAAGAACGTTTACAGGTATATTGAACACATAAACATAATTATGATACGAGTCTTGGTTCCATAACATAGAACTGTGAGCTATGTATATCTCTTATAACTCAACAACAGAAACTCAAATTTTTGATTGACCATTAGAAATGCCTTACTTAAGCATTGTGAAAATTGTAAACGGAAAAACAGTTTTTGACCCAAATCGTGATAATGTCCCTTAAATGAAGAAAAAAGTTCGTCAAAAATATGAAATTATTTGTTCTTTATTCATGTACTTTATAGATAAATAAAAAACGACTTTGTATAATGGTATGTAGGCATTCTACAGAGAAGGAGAATGTTTGCTTATGTGTTAGTGTATAAGGTACTGGTTTATCACCAGCAGTCTACACTTAATGAATTCCTACATCTACAGCATCAATACCCAAAGAAAATATTCTGTAGTTCGATGTGTTTCTAATGCTTTGTTGAAACCGATGAGAAAGAACTCTACAAAAGAAAATGAAAACACAAGGAAATCTTGACCATCAATGGTGTGCATTAGCAATTTTTTTCAAACTTTGCACAAATATGGTCTCACCCTCAACGTGTCCAACTGTTTTCTCAGGGTCAGGTTTTCTTGAGTCAGTCGATGAATGTGAGTTTGTCTCTATCAAAATATAATTAAAATGATAAGATAGATCAAGCTACAAATCAGTGTTCAGGTCTAATATTTTTGTAGTTAAAGTTCTGCTCTAACAATGCAGATACACTGTAATATGATTAACGTTGTTATCATCATCTTTGGAAAAAGATTATACATGCATAATTCTTAGACGAAGAAAATGAAGTGGTTTTCATACGTCGTACTTTTGCAACATAAATGGATGTCAATAACGTAAAGAAATGCTTTAATTTAAAATAGGGGATATAATTTTCAATCTATAAAACTGAATTTATAACCGAATACCGTTATGAAAATCCATATGTAGATTCTTCCATGCAATCATGTACATGAATATGCATATTTAACAAACTAGAATTTGATCATTAAAGAGGGTTTTTAATTCTGTTTGACAATTGTATTCAGACGTTCGTCGGAAGCTTATTCAATACTTGCGATCAAATTTAAATTGTTTTTAAAATGATCTAGCATCTGTTTTAGAGTGCACTCAATAAAAGTAATAAGATAAGCTACAGTAACTGTAAACTTGTCAACTCTTTTCTTATGCACTCTAAATAATTCTTATGTAGTCTAAAAATTAATCACGATAATATATGGTAATTTCAAGATTTGTTTTTAATTGATGTGAATTATGTGGTGAGGAATACCTTAACCCATGCACAAACATTGGGTCACCGCGAACTTTTAATGAATGTATGGTACCTTTTGTCTGATCACAGCAGTCATTGTGTAGAGGACGGGGTTCAGGGCCGAGTTAACAGGAAGCACGAGAACTATGATCCAGGCGTATGCGTCAGTCGGTACTTCCTCTCCAGAGAAAGTCACCATTCCTAAAATCATACAAGCTCTAATTTAAAAACAAAACCCAAACTATGATTATCGGTAAGTTTACATGTACAACACCATGGGATATAAATTATAACTAAAACGCTAATTGTTTAACAGAATTCATCACAACATCAATGTTATTCTTGTTTTTCCCATTATTTAATACATTAAATTAATCTACATGTGTTTATTTCAATATCTATTTAGATAGGAATAAAAAAGGCATGTATATTTGTGAGTTCAAGACAACAAGTACGATTTAAATATGTCATCTTCTGAACTTAATAACCCCCCCCCCTCTCTCTCTCTCTCTCTCTCTCTCTCTCTCTCTCTCTCTCTCTCTTACCGATGACTCCAATCGGGATCCAGCAAAGCATGTCTGTGACGATGATTGCTATCAAAGTCTTAGCCAACGAAATCTCTCTTGTTCGTATTTTTGAGGTCATGACGTCTCTTCCTATTTTTACTGCTTCGACAAATATAGCAATTTGACCGATAAGAATTCCGATGAAGAGAAAAGCGTTTAGACCCACAAAGACTATCATTGAATATCGCCATCCAGTCTTTCTGAGAACTGAGAGTGGCAGCGAGATGCAAATCCCGGATTTGGAATAAAAGTTGTCGTAAATCAGCAGTGGAAGAGTTGCCAAAAACCATGATATAAGCCAAACAAAGGCACATAGTCCAATAACTCCTCTTTTAGTCAGACGAGTTTTCGAAATGGAATACTTGATGGCTAGAAAACGGTCAACGGTAATTAGAAAAACAATGAAAGCTGACGTCTCGCTGGAAACCGTTGCTAAGATACCAGCCAGAGTGCATAGCCAACTGTGTCTCCACGCGTAGTCCATCAAACCGTACGTACCCGTATATGTCAAGTTAACTATAGCTATGATGAATAGATAAACTCCCATTAGGAGATCAGCAAAACTGAGGTTCAGCGTAAGGATGAAATAGGTAATAGAAACTTTCTTCTTCAAGGAAGAAACGATATAAATGATCACGATGATGTTTCCAAACAAAGCAAAGAGAGCCATGTACCAGATAGCAACGTTAAGAATGGGTACCGCTATCAGATGATCGCATGATGAGATTTCAGTAGAAGGGGCCACACACTTCATGTTGTACAGTGACTGGGGTTTTACGCAACAGATTGAGAACGATTCGACTTGTAAATATTTCATACTTACTAAACCGTGAAATATATCACTGGAAACTTGGAAGATGTTGTTCCTTTGTATATACACAAACTGAAGTTGTCCGAGTGGCCTGAAATGTTCCCTGCGGATAACGGAAATTTTGTTCCCGGATAAGTCGATGGAAACTAACATGGATAAGTCGGAAAAGGTGTTTTCATCGATATCTTGTATTTGATTACCAGAGAGATTTAAGCTTATCAACAACACGTAGTACTTAAAATCTTCTTGCTGTAGCTTCGTGATTCTGTTAAAGGACATGTCTAAGATAGAAAGGGGATAATATGAAGTGTCTTTCGTCGCGTCATTTTGCACAACAGCATCAAGCAAATTGTGTTGAATGTATAAAACCTCTATTATGTAGTTCACAAAGAAAAACCGTATACGATTTCTGCTCAAATCAACTATTTTAGACTCGATGAAAACAGTTGTTTTCTCGGAAATGTTACAATTGCTAAAATTAGTCGAAACTCGAGTATTCACATAAGACTCAACATTTATTCTGGTGACGTCCTCAAAACTGTTTTCCGCGAGATACAGACCATCAGTTGTCATGCTGTAATGTGTCAAAAAGTTCCTCATTTCGCCTATGACGTAAAACTCTAATGGAGACTGAAAGAGGTTGAGAGTACCTTCCCAAATATGAATAAAATGATATGATCCACGAATAACAACCGATGTAAAAGAAGTTGTTTGCGTTTCATTAAAGTTTAAGAGCAGATAGTTATCCAAGCCTACACCGAGTGAGATATCGCTGACACTGCTGTTGTAAAATTCTACATTTATCTGATCCTCTCTAGCTTTTAAACGAAAGAAACTGCAAGGAAAATTTCGAATGGAAATAAAGCTGCTTATATTGGAGCATGTGCAGTAGACACATGCGTCTTTTTTCTCTTTACAATAGCATTCAGTTAGAGGGTCTGCAGAAATACTGAAGTCGTGGTTTCTACAAGAAGGGCACAGAGATAGGTCGAGGGAGTCTTTCTGATCAATTAGAAGAGAAGAGGAGATATTTTTCGAAGACAGAACTCGATCTTCGGGAACAAGAGATGCTGCATCCTTCATTGACTTCGTTAGTTCTGTAATACAACATAATCAATGTAAATAAATGTTGTGAAGAAAAGAAATTGCATAAGCATGTGTAGCTACACCTCGGGATGTTGAAAAAAAGGCTGAAATTTGTAAGAACGAAATTTTAATTTTGTTCATACAAACAAATAAATCAGTCTAACTGTCCTTTCTGATATATTTCATTTTATCAAATAAAATATACAACATGTAGTCATGTTGTATATTTTATTTGATAAAATGAAATATATCAGAAAGGACATAACCTATCACTCGTGTTATACTGTTAGTTCCGTTTTTGACAGCAATTTGATATTCGAATACCTTTATAATAATTCCCCAAAAAGTATCTGATAGTTTGGCCAATACACAAACATCATTTTCAAAGCATGACGAGTTTCACTGTATCTTTATAATAAATGATTGCAGCGCTATTTAATACAAATGTGAACATATATTGCGATGATATGGTGACATAGTTCTGCATGCCACCACTTGTCAGATGATTATGTCGACTTGTCAGATCTTTTTGTCAACTTACCAGATAATTATGTCAACTTGTCAGATCTTTTTGTCGACTTGTCACTAATTCACGTGTTTAAAAATTCAACACAAAAACGTGTCTATGTCCAATTTGTGCTATCCAATTGACATCATATTTTTCTTGTAATTATCCGACAAGTTGATATAATTATAAGACAAGTCGACATAATTTTCCGTCAAGACGACATAACATCTGACACAAGTCAACATAAGTCGACTTAATGATTTTAATGATATTATATTTTTTTCAAACAATAGCGGCCATTTTGTTATTCTATGTTTATTTCATGTCTAGCTTATTGGTACCCAAAATTTAATTATGTACGCTCGTACTCGATTGTTTCAGCAAAAAAAAAAAAAAAAAGACCGAGAAATTTTAAACATCAAATTTTAAAAACCAAATAAGAATAAGAATCAATAAGTCGACCTGTCAGATCTTTATGGCAACTTGTCAGATATCATGATAATACCGTATATTCTGGGTTTTTTACGGAAACGTTTAACCGCCTCTCATTGTTGCGTTGGAACGCGATATATTCACATAAATATATTGTCATATATGATTGTTTTAAAGTTTAGCAATTTAATTATGACAACAAACTCTATTTAGTGACACCATTTCGACATGTTTTTGACGTCTTAAGCACTTTAATCTATTAAAGTCGAATTCCGCAATGTCGCGTTGAATTATTGCGTATAAACTATGCCGCCAAAATTAAATGTCGCAGAATTTATTGCAAAATAATTGTTTGTCGAATTTACCAAGGCGACTTATCTAAGTCAGAGGGAAATTTTCACTAAAAATTTGAACGACTAGAATAACTAATTTATTTATATGTTGTGTGTGTGCGTGCGTGCGTGCGTGCGCGCACGTGTGTGTGATTTCTTATATTCTTTTTCGTTACCATCAAATAATTTAAGTTATTATGGTTCCCATCACAAAGGATTAATCTCTCCTTTTTACTTTCAAATTAAAGTTTAAGAAATATATATAGAGCAATTTTCTTTCAGTAATTTTATATTTAATCTTTCAAAAGCACTTCGAATGATATAGAATCATCATTAATTAGGTTTAGATAAAACTCTTCAAATATACATCCATACATGTATTATTTGAAACCTAATTAAAATTTACTAAAAGTTTCTTCGTTTTGTATTACAAATTTAGTTTAAATAAACTCATGTGTTGATTAAAGTATTTACTGATATAATAAAAAAAAAACCTGTTTAAATCTTGGTGTATCATCTTTGTTTTATTTTTTCATTCGTTAATTTACACTTTAAAGCTGTTGGTTTTTTATTACTAAAGAATGTGCTTCGCCCTTGTCTCTCACGCTTATGGAGCTTTGCAGCTATTATGTTTACTGCTCTATATTATTGTGTTTTTAATTGCCATTGATTGAGTTAATTTGTTTTTCAAACTTAAGACGACAAACTTAAGTTGACATTCCTTGTAAACAGACAAGAAGTCATCAAAATATGGACGCGAAAGCCTTGCAAATTGTACAATTTCAACATAATTAATTTTCAATATAAAAGATAGCGAGAAAATTTCTACGTATTTATATAAATACGACAAATTTATAACGCAAAATAATATTATGACTTAATCAAAGTCAACAAAGCTTGAAACAAGAGGTTAAATCATCAAAGATATATCGACTTGTTATTTACTCATTGTATAAGTCGACATAATTTTGACAATATATACATTTTATAGGAATATGGCACTAAATTTAATTTGCCATTAAGAGATTTAACACAACATCAAGAGGCGGTTATACGTTTCCGTAGTTTTTTGAGTGCCACAAAATTTCCAAAATGGGAAAATCTGTAGCATTTTTAGTTTGCGTCTGCCATCTTTTGCGATTTAAAAAGTTTCTTATAGAAATAAGTACAGGATATTATTTCTGCGTATTCAATAATTTGCGATTAAAAGAGATCGCGAAAATGAGATCATCGCGAAGATTACAGGATATACGGTATGTAAAAGGCAGTTAGAGGCAAGAACACCCTTTAATAACAAAATATTGAGTTTCTAGTCACTGTGATTTTTTTCTGACAAATTGACATACCAGTAATGGTTTGACAAATCGACATAATCACATGGTGGCAGAAATATGCCTACCATATGATCTGTACTAACAAAAACCCATGTAACGCAAATGTATAAAACGTTATAGAAATACTTCCATCCTACCATACATGGTCATATCGTTACAGAGACCGTATTCAACAAACACTTCAGACAGGAGGACGGCCTTCGTTTTCCATCCTTCAAATAATGCCCGGAATACTATCTGGAAGTATAAATAAAAATAATGATAAACATGTTAGTACTCTCTATCCGCATGCATTGTATTAAAATCAAAATGACTATATTTTCTTGTTTAAAGATATTCAAATTGAATGCATTTATATCTTCAACTAGGTGTTACTTCTGTCATGATGTCCTTTAACATAGATCTTCATTTCCTTTTCAGAGATGTTATTCAAAATTTCTAGCAATATAATTATATTTTCATTCAATTTCGGATCGGACATGTATACTTATTTACTCGCTTCGTTGTAGGTGCAACGTATAAATTTTTACGAGCTGGCTTAAATTAAACTTAAGCACATTTTGGCAGGTTTAAAATGCCAAAATATGTGTCGTTTTTTGTTATTTCTTTTACCTTCATGTCGAATTTAAAAGGTAGATTCACGCATCCAGGTGTTATATTTCTGTTTTGTATGGAGCTCCTACTGTGTACAGCAATGATTTTACTATTGTATACGGAGATATCGGTCAAATATGATACTGTCAGCACCGCGCTGCCGTAGATATAGTAGTTGTAGCGAATACTTCTTGGGCGGGTGCTGATTGGTAGGCTGTCACTCACTATATAGGAGGTGTGTCTTAGGTTCAACCCTGGGATTATGAGTGCTTTGTCCACAAAGCCAACGACAATGCCAGAGAAATTTCCTAATTCTGCAAATTTAAAGTTTTATAAGGTTTTTGATTTGCAGTACCTGATAAATGATGGATGATTTTCGTATAGTATTACACAAAGAACGAGTGCACTTCAGCTATAGAGAATAGGCCCTTTTTCAGTGTCGTTTTTATGTACAAAATATCAAAATATTGCTTTTTTCCGTAATATTTAAGCACTGATGGATACTTCTGATTTATGTGACCATTAACTTCACCAAAATTAGCATACATTTTAAACAATTGGGGATTTTTAAATGCCTTTAGATAATCTAACTCCGGAAAAATCGTACCGAACCTATTTGAATTGTGTCTATTTAAAACAGAGGGAGGAGACATTTAAATCGACATTATATTGTTTGTAGATCGATTGGCGCGTTTGCTGAATTATACTTATGCGTTATTTTATGTCTGAAAAAAAAAATCGAATAAACCTTTTGAAGTTGCATATTACATGTACCATAGTGATTGAACAAATATTCCTGGCCATACAAAGTCGATGGAAAACGATTTAAAACGTGTCAGTGTTTTACAGTGAGCACATTTGACAAACGTCTGACTCTACTTGGACAGAACCCACGTGACTATTCAAATTAATTTATTCTATACGTGGGTTCAACATGCCCGGTTCACGCAGGTAATAGCTCTCGCTTGCTATAGGAAAAACCTTAAAATTTTAATACATTTTTCATTTTTTTTTTTTTTTGGTACAAGCCTATGTTCTTATTTTCACAGAAGTTTTCTTTATGTATTATGCGTCTTTTATCTTTTTCTCAAGTTTGTACACGGTTAGGCTAGCAGCTGTAAACAAAGGCTTTAAAATGAATGCCCGTCCTCGATTTACTATACAAAATCACGAATGTCGGCAGGCACCTACTTTGTTGTAATGCTTCGTGCTTTTTATATAAACTAAACTCAGCGCTAAAACTTGTTGATTCTTATGGATTAAATATCAAAAGATGATGTGAGATAAAACATTATGCTTAACTTGAATCTTCATTTCTTTCACTTTTTACCGGGGCCCATAAGTGCAATCGTTCTTTAACGCGTTTACGTCGACGTCAGAATGGATGATGTGTGATAAAGGAAAAATGACATTTTATTTCCAACATCAATTACTCATTCATGAATCTCAATTGATGAAAAAAAAATACACAAAACAATCATGTCACTTTCCTTAGATACAAACGTTAATAATAAAAATTATATTCTCCCAGGAACATAAAACTGTAATACCTGTTTTGATGTGTGATAATAGAACCACACGTTATACACATTCATTTCATAGAATGGCAGTGTAAAACATTTCTCTGATATTCCGACTTCAACATTAGCGTGCAAGTACATTCATGGATGTCCGGTACCAGCATTGCCAAGTACAGTCGCGGATGTTAGCTGACAGACACTGTTGATTAAAGGGGCATGGTCAAGGTTTTGGTCAAAAATAATTTTTCCGATTTTAAATAATGTTTACAATGCTTAAGTGAGGCATTTTTAATATATAATACAACCAAAATTTGAGTGCCTTTCGTTATGTTATTAGCGAGCTTACAATTTTTGGCTATGTAAACTATGGAATCCGGATAGGGCCATGTAGTTCACTATCGCATCTTTGCACCATCGACGTTTATGTCGATAGTGCGATGACGATGGTGCTATAGCGCGATGACGATGATGCGATGGCGCTATCGCTTTATCGTGCCATCGCACCATCGTCATCGCATTATGGCGCCATCGCATCATCGTCATCGCGCCATCGCACCATCGCATCATCGTCATCGCACTATCGCATCATCGTCATCGCACTATCGCACCATCGCACTATCGACTCAAACGTCGATGGTGCGATGATGCGATAGTGAACTACGTGGCCCTATCTGGATTCCATATTAAACAAAGCATTTGTTTGAAAAAAAATTCCAGTTATAGACCTAAAATGAATGTTTTAAACGTTAGGAACTGTTACTAGTATCTATGCTTAAAATTAATAAGAAGATAGACAAATCAGCTTAAAAAAGATTTTTACTGGTATATTGAACATATATCACAGGAACAGGGCACGAGCCTTGTTTACATGACAAAGAATTGTGAGCTTTATATCTTGCATATATAAACTCTACGACTGACTATCAAATTTTATTTGATCACTAGACATGCATTCCTAAAGCATTGTAAATAATAAACACAGAAAAATAGAATTTGACCAAAATCCTGACCACGCCCCTTTAATGTATTATCACCGTGTGAAATGTACCCCTTGGACATGACACCTTTTCCCTTGTCACTCACGTTAAGTGAATTTGTTCTGGACACTCTAAATTGACACTCAGTTTATCTAAGTAATCCGTTAATTGAAGTAACTCTTTATATTTACTTTTTTATTATTCTCTATTGTTAAAACTGTGTTTCGTTATCTATAAGTAAATTGTTTGTAATGTTCCATTATTCGGCGGTCAAGGCGCTCATACTACCGACTCCCGACCTCGCGGAATATTGTCATTAGTTTGCGGAGTTTTAATAAATTATAAAACGGATACCGACTTATGCATTTTCCGTGGGTCACAGTATTTTCAATCCTTACCCGTCGTAATTTCTCCCTCCGCTATATCCCCACTGCTGAGTCTGGACCAGGTACCTATGACGTATTTGGTGGGCGGGAGGCAGTTTGAGGCGTTCCCGCCTCGCCCACATAACAGCTTTATCTCGTCACCACGGGCGTGTTCCTTCAAACTTCTCCAACCGCACATGTCGTTGGAGAAATCGCAATCCACTGAAATAAATTGTGTGATTCAAATAAGAATCCGTGGACAAGTGATCAGATATATGCGTAAATTCTTAGTTGATGTCAATATTGCCACTGTAAATGTTGGTAAAATGTAACAGCTAAGGTTAAAACTAAACAGTTTAGTGTATGTGTCGTTGGCGTGCAATGCTGAATTTCATGGCTCGCGATTTTAAAAAAAAATCATTGTAAGGATGATTTTTGTAACATCTTCTTGTGAATGAAGCGAAGTTAAATTCCTAGTGAGAGCAGTTATTATTGTATGAATTTATACATTGTATCTCGATATTTTATTGCTCTATAATCTTAATATCAGTTATTATTTTGACGTTGCTTTTTATTTCTAGTTATTCAATAGCCGTAAAAAATGATGAATTCCTGTAACAAATGTTACCTGTCGTAGTCATTTCCGCGTTGGATGATTCCTGTGACGTCATCAGTATATAGAATGCAATCCAGTGTGTCCGTACAATCCAACTACAGAACATGGCCCCAGCAGACTGAAGAGACTTCAAGAAATTTTCTTAAAATGATATTTTGTGCCAGACTATTTCTTTTTAATTGTAATAAAGAATTGCAAAACGATATGCAAAATAACTTTTTAATAAACTGAAAGAATTACATGTGTCACGGTGTGAAATTCAATCATTCGGACTATTTTTAATTATTGTGTAAATTAACTTTTTCGAACTTTGTGTTAATTGCTACAAGAACTGTTCCTCTATTTCGACAACTGTTTTAAAAACGTTTTAAATTCCGCGCAGCCTTATTCCCACCTGAGGCACAATCAGAGATGGACAGTTAATGTTTTAATTGACTTTCTGTTTATGTTTATTGACACTTCAACTTTCACCTTATTATTTCCTTTATGATAATTGATTTCCTTACATCTGTATACTTATTATGTTAATCCTTCATTGTGTTATTTCCATTGTTAACTATATATGATTTTTCCATTGTTAACTATATATGATTTTGAATTGTAAACTATCGTCAGTTGGAATCAGACCTTCGGTACTGATGCATACCAAACTCATGTAAAAGCATAGTCCATGTAAATTTTAGATAAAAGTCTGAAAACTAAACCGCGTGTTGGCTTGTTGGAGATTTACTGAGGCTGGGTCCAACAACAAGAGAATAAGCTCACGGTTGGCCCAGTATTAGTTCCGTACGGGAGAAAGCGTCCCGTAATACATGTATCAACCTTATCATATTATTATACAGGTCAATATACTCATACATGCATATTGGTGATCAACTTTTAACAAAATGTACCTGTAACCAAAAAATTACACATACCTGTATAGTTTGTGACTGTCCAATATTGTATGGTTCTCTCTTCTGTAGAAATTAAGCACTTTAGATTATTACAACAGTAATTCATGTAATCAATAATTAAAACAATTTGATTTCTCTCTGTCCCTCGAGGAAGGTCTTGTCATGACGACCCATCAATTAAGATAGATTGTAATCAATTGCTGTGTATGACAAAACAGGCATAAAGCTGGCATTACAAAAATCATGAATATATCAATGTAATAGAGATGGTTTTTCTTTTTATCTTAATATAAATTAAGTCTTAAACACAAACATTAAGGTACTAGTTTATTTCAGAAAAGTTACCTTCATCAAATATCCATTGTAAGTATCGATCTAGTACTTATAGTTAAATTACACTGATCTACTAGGGTTTGTCATTGGTACTAGCAACTTACACGCAGTACATCAAACATAATTAAGGTCTTCCGTTTCCAACGGAAGACCTTATAGTGATTGTAATGTTTTTTATTATTAAGGTCTTCCGTTTCCAACGGAAGACCTTATAGTGATTGTAATGTTTCTTATTATTTTTCCTTTTTTTGTCCACAAGATTTCTCAGAGATGGCTAAATAGATTGTTTTGAAATTTTCAGGACTGATAGAGAATGATAATATCTCCAGGCCTTTTTTTTTATTTTACCAAAATTCATTTCCGGTCGTCCGTTTCCTGTCCCGCGACAAAAAGCTAGTGACATCGAGATATCAGAAACGAAAATGATTTAAGCATCCAAACTTTGTGGGATGATTGACCTATATGTGTAGATGTGTTTAAACTATTTTGTTTTGTTCGTCGTAACTTCCGGTTGTCACCGGAAGCATTTCAAAATTATTTTTTTTACGCAATAATTAATTTAACACAGAATTGAAATATAAGTATAAATGCTTACATATATCATCTATCCGATGATCAAAAAACAAAAAAATTCTACTTCCGGTGAGATATCTCAAACATCTCAGGTTGACTTTTTTAAACAAATGTTGTAACAACGAGATCTTAGAAACTGTAAGTGACTAAGACATGAAACTTACATGGATGATAGACGATGTGTTTAACAGTTTTCATTTTGTCAGCCGTCACTTCCGGTCCACACCGGAAGGGTTTAAAGAAATCAAGTTAGTTATAAGTTTTACTGTTTTTCTTCAATATTTTTAGATATAATGTTAGGCAATTAAGTCACGTTGTCTAGTGTTAAAGAAAATCTAACTTTTATTTTCATTGAACACTTCAGTTTGTCTGTTTCTTGTCCCGAGATTAAAAACCTTGATTCCTCGAGATCTCAAAAAAGGTTATAACTTGAACAATTAAACATTGCGGGATTATAGACCTATGTATGAACATGTGTTTACACTATTTTGTTTGATTCGTCGTAACTTCCGGTCGTCACCGGAATCACTTCAAAAATTATTTTGTTAAATTATTTTATTTATTTTACACGAAATAAATACATCAGTATAAAACCTAAGATATGTCTTCAATACGATGTTAAATAAGCAAATAAATTTTACTTCCGGTGAAATATCTTAAATATCTCTAGGTAGCTTTTATCCAATTTGATGTCTGCGAGATTGTAGTCATTGTGAGTAATTGAGACACAAAGCTTTAACGAATGATAGACATTTGATTGAAGATATGTCTTACGGGTTTTATTTTTTCAATCGTCTCTACCGGTTCTCACGGGAAGGGTTCAAACAAATCATGTTTTAAACAAGTTTAACCGACTTTCTTGGGTGTTTCATCTAGCCTGATAAACAGTGATGTACGCTAGGCAAATGAACGACAAATACCAGCTTTTTCTATTAATCACTTCCAATCATCCATTTTCGGTCCTGAGAAAAAAATATTGTTTCAACGAGACCTCAGATTATGCAGAGACGTGAACAACCAAACTTTAAGGAATGATTGACTTATGATTGTACAAATGTTTAACATGTTTGGTTTGGTTCGCCGTTACTTCCTGTCGTCACAGAAAGTACTTCAAAAATTGATTTCTTTTTCATTTTCATTGTTTTACATGGAAGTAAGTACTGAATATTTTATTCACAAATATTATCATATCCACTATTTTTTTCTATGTGAGAGAAGCAATGTGATACATGTACATGTATATAAAAACGGAAGACCTTTTTGTTGCTTTTGCAACAAGAGTCTAGTTAAGGTCTTCCGTTTCCAACGGAAGACCTTATAGTGATTGTAATGTTTTTTATTAAGGTCTTCCGTTTCCAACGGAAGACCTTATTGTTATTCTTCGGTTTCTTTTTCCCTATTATTAAGGTCTTCCGTTTCCAACGGAAGACCTTATTGTTATTCTTCGGTTTCTTTTTCTTCATTAGGGTCTTCCGTCTCAGCGGAAGACCCTTCTATTATTCTATTGTTTCTTTTTCAGGTTTATTATTTTTTTTCTTTTTTTTTTCTTTACAATTTTTGTGCAGAAGATTTCTCGGAGATGGGTCGTCCGATTTAAGTCAAATTTTCAGCATCGATCTATTATTATTTGAAGTTTGTACCCCATTTTCGATTTTGCAAAAATCACTTCCGGTTTGGACTTATCCGCCATTTTGTCTTTTTTTCTTGACTTCTTGTCCACGCAACTCCTCAGAAACGAGTGAAGATAGAAAGCTAAAATTTTCAGGAATGATAGAGGACATGCTAGTCTAGTCGCTCCTGAAAAAGATTTTTTCTGGAAATTCCAAGTACGGAAGCTAGCTGGGATCAAAATATAGGTCAAAAATTTGCAACGATTTTTCCTTAATCAACGCATCTCCTTAAAAACGATAAAAGATATAATACTGAACATTGGAGAAATGATAAATTCTGCGTCTGTTGACATCTTTCCCGAATTGATTGGATGAAATTTAATTTTTTTAAAAATTTTAAACTCGTTTAAATCGTGTTAAAATGACCTCATCCTAATTTTGAAACATGATATCAAACTTGCGCTTGCAATTTTGCGTCTGATGACATCTTTTCCGAATTGATTGGATGAAATTTAAATTTTTCAAAAATTTTAAACTCATTTAAATCGTGTTAAAATGACCTCAGACTAATTTTAAAACATGATATCTAAGTTGCGCTTGCAATTCTGCGTAAGATGACATCTTTTTCGAATTGATTGGATGAAATTTAAATTTTCTAAAAATTTTAAACTCATTTAAATTGTGTTAAAATGACCTCAGACTAATTTTAAAACATGATATCTAAGTTGCGCTTGCAATTCTGCGTCTGATGGCATCTTTTTCGAATTAATTGGATGAAATTTAAATTTTTCAAAAATTTTAAACTCATTTAAATCGTGTTAAAATGACCTCAGACTAATTTTAAAACATGATATCTAAGTTGTGATTGCAATTCTGCGTCTGA